>JANIJG010023998.1:0-14553 GCA_024611175.1 Megaceryle torquata | reverse complement strand
ACTATTTCATAAACAAGAACAAAATAAAAAAGTTTATTTGCCGTGTTTTATAAATTTCTATTTTTTTTTTTTTTTTTTTTTTTTTTTTTTTTTTTTTTTTTTTTGGGTCAATGTTCATCTACATCTCTTACCTTTCTGGAACTATACTGGCTTTTGAAAATTCAGTGTCATTATTCATAAAGATTCATCATTAATAACAAGACATTAAATTAAGTCAAACCACACCACTTTATATTCAGAAACAGGAAGAGTATAAAAATAACAAAACCAAAACAGTGAAAAATTAGTATTGAAAGTACATTTGAGTATGTGTCCTGGTTTCTCTGGGACAGACTTATAGGCCAGACATTGTCTGAAGACCATTAGCAGATTCAGGTCAGGCAGCTGACCTGAGTTGTCTCCCAGGTGCATCCCATACCATAAATGTCATGTTCATCATAAAGGGGGAAGTTTGCTGAAGATGGGGCAAGACTTTGTTTGGACTCCTAGACCCTGCTTCTCTGCTTCTTTTTCCTGTGGGCTGCTTTCCCATTAACTGTGACAGCCATACACTTCCTAGGTTGAAGATAACTTGAATCACTTTCTATAGGTATTAACTTGGCTATTGTATTAAATCTGTTTTAATTTCAATCCTTGAGTGTCCTCTTCCTTTCTCAATCCCCTCTTGTCTGCTGGGGAGGTGTCATCAGGTGATAGAGCAACTACTATAGTTGAGCCCTGGATATGGGATCACTATACAGTTTACTTGGGATTTGACTTAAATAGCTCACTCAGAAGACTCTCAGGCCTTTATTCTGAAAGTCTCAAAGGACTGACGTTTCAATGGATTTGGCCGAGTTGCCAGTATTCATTCTGTTGGTGATGTGGGTAGAGTGGTGGCTGAGCACAATGATGTGATATCTGTTTCTAGAATTGCTTTTAAAGCTGTGGCTTTACACCTATTGGTTATTGGTTTTGTGTGGTTTATCACTTCTGGGTGTGGGCTTGGAGGTTCTGCTCTGCTAGGTTCTTTGGTGTTCGGTTATGGTATTATAAATTCTTTTGTAGCTACAAGGACTGCTGATTTCTGTGCCATGGTAGTTGGCAAAAAGAACTGGGTATACCCTTGGTATGCTTCTACCACCTTGATCACATTATGAAGCCTCTTTCTGAATGTTTTTCAGTTCTTGAACTCACTTAGAACAAAATATTCTTATAAAGTTGGCTACAGTGTGGTTGTCTCAGCCCCCATGATGAGCAGTGCAGCTACGCAAACCCTGGTGATGGGTCATGTAGCTGAAGCAGGGACTCGGCCAGTGGCAGTATCAGTTGCCCCTGTAGAGCCAAAGAAATACAGAAGAAGAGTAGGTTCTGCAGGGACATCACAGGCAGAATAGGAGGTGATCACTCGATCACTTTCCCTAAGTGACTTGCGGAATATACATAAAGATTACTGTTGCCTTGAAGGCAAGCAACTTGTTACTTGGGTGCACTGATGCTAGAATAATGGAGTTGATGATTTGGACTTAGAGGGTAGAGAAGCCAAGCAGTTGGGATGGATGGCTAGAGAAGCGGGTCATCATCCTATGCCTATGTATTAGCATTTTTTAGCTGGAAAGACAAGGCACCAGCAGTGGCTGACAGGTGCACAGCTGTGGCAATATGCAGATAAACTCTCTTTCTCCCCATAAACTGATGAGGAACAAAAGGTGTCCATCGCTTCTGCAACTGTGCACTGGCAGTAATACCACACTAACAGATATCCCCTGATCCCCATCCAGAAGCTGATCTGTCAACTGGAGAGATGAAGAGTGATCTGTAAGATGTACTTACCCTTTAACAGGCCCATTTGGTCAGTATGGAAATCTAATGGAGAGTGCAGACTGAGAGTAGACTATTGTAGCCTGAATTAAGTCATGCCACCACTGAATGCTGTTCCCTGTTAAAACTCAGCACAAGCTGTCGTCACAGGTAGCCAAGTCGTAATGCCACAAATGATGTTGCTAATGCATTTTTCTCAATCCCTTTGGCTGCAGAGTGCAGGCCACAGTTTGCTTTCACTTGGAGGCATGTTCAGTACACCTGGAATTGACAGTTCCAAGGTGGAAACAGAGCCCCACCATTTGCCATGGACTGATTCAGACTGCACTTGAAAAGGCTGGAACTCCTGAACTTCTGCAACACATCAGTGATATCATTTTATGGGGTAATACAGCAGAATAAGTTTCTAAGAAAGAGAAGAAAGTAAGAATTACTTTAAATACTTAAAGGGTGGATGTCAAGAGGTTGTTTTAAAACAAGGTGTAGAATATGCCTTTGAAATTGGTACAATGGGTGCCTTCAAAATTATAGTCAGGTACCTGGAGGTCCTTTCCAGCTCTTTATAATGGGATGTGACTAACACTCTTGAAAGCTCATGTTTGTAGCCTTCTAGATAAACCACTGAGAACTGACAACACTGCACCAGACTGGAGTGCCACAAAAAGCCTGTTGACCAATTCCATGACAATATTTTTTTGGATCACCTAAAGAATTTGTGTGGTGTCTTGGATAATGAGGATATTCATTCTGCTAAGGTGTCTGACTTAAAGTAACTGGAATCCCCCATGCTGGAGTCTACAAGAGCCTATTTCAGCAGCTACTGAGAGAATCTATCTCCTAATTTCATGCAGTCTGGATCCTAGTGAAACATCTGCAATAGTATGAAGGAGGTACAGAGAACACCTACTTTTATGTCACCCTGCCTCTATCTCTCATCTGTAAAATGGGAATCATCATACTTTTCTACATTACCAGGATTGGTGAAAATGGAAGCACATTAAATTGAAACAAAATCAGCTATTCCTTTTCTGGGGAGAAGATAAATCCTTTATATAGTTAGTATTTTTAAATAAAAGTGTAATGTTTGAAAACTTAATTATTTTGGTAGTGAAAAATACTCATTATGAAAGTCTAATTAAAAGAAAACAATTTTCGTTTTAATTATCTTTCATAACTGTAGCACACATTTATGAGAGTCTGCAGTAGCAATGGGTTATGCACTTTTAAGCAATTAAATTTCCTACTTGTCTGATTTTGTTAGACTAATAAATTATACCAGGAATTTAATAAAGTGGACAGTTAAAGGAATTTAATCTATTCACTCTAGAACAAACAAGATTAACAAGATAAGGTTCAGATTTGAGAAAAATATTTAAGAGATAAGCTAAATTAGAAAGTGAAAAAAGCTCTTGTGACTTCGAAGCAGTCACATAACTGAAGGAAATAATTAAAAAAAACACCAACCCAAAATAAAACCCAAAAGTTAACAGGCAATATAGGAGTAATTTCTTTTCTCATAAAATAATTAACCTTTGGAAAAGGCTTCCTGTCAACACAGAGGCTTTTACTGTGCCATGTAAGGAACTAGACACATTCCTGAAAAATTAACAGTAGGGAAACTTAAATAAGCCTCTGAAAATTAGGCATCTTGGATGGAGGAAGTTCTTGTGAAAGTGGTTCTTTTCAGTGTAGAAACCACACCATTCTCTCCATCTCTTGAACAAGGAAAACAAAATAAACAGGTATTTTATAAGTGGGAAGGAAGATGAAACAATCTATTTTAAGTCTCTTCTCTTTCATACGTCCTTTAGTGGTTTGTTTAATTTCAGGATTGTGATTTTCCACTAGGTGGGTTTACTGATTAACTACATGTGGATCTGAACATCAAACTAGAATGAATGAAATATCATTCTTAACATTATTAGCTCCCTTCATGAGTTGCACTGTCAAAGGATTATTTTGTGAGCAATGCTTGTATATTCTCAGTATTATAATTTTGAATTAAATAATGAAACTCCTACTTTCAAAGCAGGTTACAGACATCATTTCATTCTCACTGAAAATCAGTAGGTTTGAGGTGTCTAACTGTCTTGGACTCCTCTGACACTTCTGGAAGAAGTCTCTTATGGTGAATAATCATCAGGCTTACAAAGCAGGCAGAAAAATATGGCAGAAAAGCCATATTATAATAGCAGTAAAACACCACTCACTGGTAAAACATTTCATTTCTGGACAGATGGGAGAGCTGAAAACATTCACCATCTATCTAGAAATCAAGTATCATGTACATTCACTTGCTCTTTATTCTTTAAATCTGTGCTTCGTATAGGCTACAGTGATTTCTCCAGGGTGAAATTGTCCTTCCCCATCTTGCTATATTCTAATAATGACTGGAATGAGATTGATATATTGAAACACCCTTGCTTTTATTGTGTTTTTCATTCATTACTAAAGCTGAGAATATTGCAAATACTGTACAATATTTCATTAGAAAAATAAGTCGTCCCAGGTCTCAAACAAAAGACTGTCATCCAACATTGTAATAAATTGATACAGCGTGGTATGCTGAAATAATCATTCTATGGACCCAGTGCAGGAAAAAATAGCCATAACATTCACTTTTGATAATTATATTTGGAAGATGCCCCAGGACACAACAACCAAGCAGTGAACTATTCGTCTCACTTATAAAAGCCACTGTGTTAAAGTGGAAGCTAACATACTCAAGAAAGGCTGATGAAATGATGGAATATGAACTGCAAGTTTTGAACAAAATGTCTGTAACATAGCAAGGAAGAAACTATTTCCTGTGAAGTGGTGGAAAGATTTGTGATGCATCCCTCCACATCAGCTTCACCACTACAGCTCTGATTCAAAAGAAAGTGCAAGAAAAGTATTTTCTACTGAGGGCTTTCACATAGCTTTATGAAAGCAAGCAAGTTTTGGGGCATTTTGGTGGTTTCTTCATTTTAAAGGTATTCTCTCTGCTGGAAAGATGAGACTTCTGCAAAACACGGAGTGGTAGCACATTATGGATATATAATATTCCTCAATATTGAGTGCACAGTGAAGACAGTGTAAATTAGATGTGCAGATCTCTATGGAGCTTCATCACTTTACCTCACTCGAGAATCTTTAAATAAGCACCAGATACAAAAAGGAATATTCATTACTAATATGTCTGTGTTTTGAGGCATGAAGGGCCAGAGTCCCCTTAAGTAAGTCTACAACATGGATTTCCATTAAAAGAATTTGGCTCCTATCCCCAGTTCTAAATTCCATATTCACAAATCATATTGGCCTCAAGAATTTTAGTCTAGGTCTCAAGCTGAGTTATGGGTTTTTTTCTACCAAATTTTTAGAAAATCAGAAAAGGACCTCATGGATTATGAGCTCATGAAATTGAGATGTTCACCATAGTTCAGAAAATCTCAGCTTTTTTGTCACTTCATAGCCCCCCAAAAAGTAAATAATAGTAATAACTGCAACCCAGAAAAAGAGAACGTAGCTAAGACTTCATTTAGCAAACTCTTCTGCTTGAAGTCTGTAGTATAGAACAAAAATTGCTTGATAGCAATCACAATCAGACACGTTATTATCATTTATATAGGAATGCTGATATAAGTTATTTGTCCTGTTGAAGAGATGTGTAGCAGATATTTGTTCCTCGAATTTGGTTTCATTCAGGCAAGCATAAGTACTCATCAATTTTATGTGTCCACAAAAAAAATGGACACACACAAATATATACACCCCTGTAATTGGAATCACCTTCTTGTAATTGGTGTGTTTCTATAGGAATGAATGGAGGTGGGGGAAAGGCAAACATCTTGCTACCATCCTAAACCCTAAGTCTCAAAAGATGAGTTGATCATAGAATAGAAAGCTTTGGGCCAGAAGGGACCTCTAAAGGTCATCTAGTCTGACCCCCTTGCAGTGAGTAGGGACATCCTCAATTAGATCAGGTTACTCAGAGCCTCGTGAGCCTCACCTTGAATACCTCCAGGAATGGGGCCTCAACTACCTGCCTGGGCAACCTGTCCCAATGTTCCACCACCCTAATGGTACAAAACTTGTTTCTAACATCCGATCTAAAGTTAATACACATTTCTTTAAAACAACCCAGGTGAATCTATCAGCATAGCTTCCTAATCTATTTAATTTATTTTTAAACAATATATTGTGGAAAGCATAAATACAACAGTAGTGACATTGTTTATTTATAATCTCTTAGATCATATTCCTGCAAATTTTCCCCATGGGGTCTTGTGAGGTACTGAAAAACATTTTCAATAATGTACCTTTAAAGCCTGTTTACAGCATGATTTTAGCTGATATAACAGGTATTTTTGATCTGATTAAATTGAATTTTATGATATAACAATAGCATGATGATAAGAAGAGTCATAAGGATTGAGATAAAAATGTGCCTAGTACCATACCAGGTTTGTTTTCTACACCGCTCTCCGGTGATACAGCCAGTATTACTCAGGGCTATTACAGATGAAAACAACAGCCCAACCTCTTTATATTGCAAACCATCCATTTTGATTCTCCTAATCACTCTGCCTCCAATTTTTGGCAGGGTTGAGACAGATGATTAAAAAAAAAGGGTGAGGAGAAGCTGCCAGGTCTGACAGAACCACTGTACCTTCAGTCTGGTGCAAGCCAAGGAAGAGGAAAGGTCAGTGCTACCGAGATCTCTTCCCAGTGGAGGAGCCTCCCCACTTCCCCATTTCTATTCAGTGGCAGTCTCTGCATATGGACTGTGATTGGGCTCCTGGCCAGCCACCACAGAGGTGCCCAGTAATGTGCTTTTGTGCATTCTCTCCGCCAAGGACTATTTCTGTGCCAAACAGGAGATGGACCAACCACTGTGTCAGGAACAACAAATACCCTGTTCCTTATACAGCCTCTCTTCTCTGCCCAAATGAATACTAAATGTTCAAACCAGAAGCCCTCACATTTTCACACATGCATCAGGCTGGAGAAGTGCATCTTTTCCAGAGCTGAAAGACTAGAGTGAAACCATTTTTCACAAATTCAGTCTTTTTCCAAAACAGAAACATTTTATAATGGAGAAAGTATTGTTTTTTAATTTCCCAGTTTTCACTGAACTCTTTATTTCTCACTCTGCCTTTTCATTTCTATCCAGTAACATCATGGAAAATATATATTCTATCCCCTTCCATCCTTTAAACAGCAAGGTTTCCTCCCCTCGTTACATTTTGGAAGCACTGACTGTATTTAATGGCCTTTCTTGATATACAAGGTCATGAAAACATCAGAGATGACTTTTAGGCTCTATTCAGGAGTGTGTTAGGAAGCTTCCAACTTCTAGATTGCTTTAAGCTATTTCAATAGGAAAATGAAGGGCATGTTAAGGAATAAACAGCTGGTTTGACATTACAGTGATATATGAAAAGCAGATGAAATTTAGACAAGTTTATTTTTCCTTCTGAGATGTGTAGGTGTCTGAAACTAGCTTTTCTAAAGATGACTGAGAAAGTTACTTTTACATGTATAGCAAATAGAACAGTCATTTATTAACCAAGAAAAAAAAACCAAAACAAAACAAAACAAAACAACAACAACAACAAAAACCAGAAAAAAAAACCAAAACCAACCAACCAACCAAAAAACCACCACCACCACCAACAACAACAAAACAGGAAAACAACAAAAGAGTTTTTATAATTTTTTCAGTGCTTGAACATAATCCCTAACTGTGACTTTTGCTCTTGAGGCTGTTCTGCAGCATTTTCTTGTACAACCAGCCTGGAGCTTGGAAAAGAACACATGCAATAGCATTAAGCTTCAACATCGTGTGCATTAGTATCTGACTGGTGCATACCTTGGATTTGTTGCATTAGGTAAAAGGGCGAAAGCACAGTGCCTTCCCTTTTGGCCACCTAAGAAGCATGCAGCCATCTTAATAACACACATCCTGAGGAGGCTAATTACTGGTACAGTAGGACTTTTAAAATTATTATTTCAAATGAAACAAAATATTAATTTGTGGGGTTTTAAGCTCTTTTTAAAAACTGTTTTATGGTTGGTTTTGTTTTCCCAAAGTGCCTTGCCACTCTTTAAGAAGTGGGTCTCAGAAAAGACATGTCAGCAAAATAAGAATAGGCAAATTATACATACCACCTGTGTTATTCCAACAAAACATTTCCCAATATTCTTATTCTCTTTTCTCTATTTCCATGTAACCAGTAGCCTTTTCAGCCATAGTTACTGGACTCAACAATAAGATTTAATTTATTTTCCTTTGTAAAAATGAGACTAAACTTTTATTACTGAGCTACTTCTGGTGTTAGACAAAAAAACCCACCACACCAAAAATCCCACAAAAGCCCTAGAATTAGCTGAAAACTCAGTATCTGCTCCTGAAATAACAACACAGCATTCTAAAGGGCTTTCAGTTCCCCTGTCCTACACAAAGCTCTGCCTTCTTTTGAGCACCTGTTCTTCTACCACATTAATTTCTTCATCCAACTGATACTTTTTTGTGCCTTGACCTTTGTAAGGGAATGCTAGGGAGCAAGAGTGGGCAGAAGTGATAGCCCTGCAAGTATCTTGGAGAGTCCTTTTAAACTAAATGCTTCTGGTGCAGAACAAGGGATTCACTGGCATGTATGGTCCCACTGCTTTCTACATTCCTCTCAAAAATACCCAATAATGGGCATGGGAATTTATTAGACTATTAGTGAGCAATGGGATATCAGGGTAGAGCACTAGGACTGGAAATTAAGTTCACCTGCCCACAAAGAAGGCCCAACTAATCAGTCTGATTTTATCTGTAAAAAGTCAATAATCTTACCTACACAATAATGATGACTTCTAACAGCTCTTTAAGGACCATATTCTAGTCAAAGCTTACTAGAGATGAATACAGGAGAGGGGAAAAAACCTCAACAAAACAGCTTCGAAGACTTTACATTGTAGAAATAACAACATGCAACACTCTACGCAAACGCTTATCTCCACACACTGTGCAAGCACGCCTACTGACTTCTGCAGGTGCATGAAGTTAAGCAGAGGTTTTAAGAATTTTCCAGATTAAGATATCAGTTCAGACAGACTATACTCCAGTTAGTCTTTTCATCCTTTTATAGTTGCATTAACCATAGTCCCTCAGCTCTTGCAACAGACTACCACACCTATAATTCTTTTCATTAGATCTTACTGATCTGCCACTGGCCCAGTGACAGCTTTGTCAGAAGATTTTTGACAGCTCAAACATCTAGATTATTTCTGAATCAAACAGAATAGGAAATATATTTTTTTGTTACCTTAGCAGGTAGCAGCAACTCTTCTTTGTCTGCTGTGGAAGAAGTTTAAAAAACACAAGAGAGCAATTTAAAACAATAAAACCAAGAAAAGAGTACAAGGCCAAAACCAACAAAAAAACTCCAACCAAAGAAGAAAAACAATGGAGAGAATGCTATTGACACACTATAATCAGAAAAAAAAAAAAAAAAAAAAAGCTCCTCCTACCCCCCCACCCTGGAATAATCTGCATTTTTCACACTATCAAAAAAAAAGGTACAAAAATAAGATTTTTATGGCTGTACATAGGAGCATCCCCATACATACTCCATGTATTACATGATGCAAGTGCATGGCAATGAAATTATCATCCCTCCCTTGGGTTCTTTATTTTGTTTCCTCCTTAAATAAATAAATAAAACAAATTCAATGGAGGCAAATATTCAGAAAAGCTCAGAATGAGAAGAAAGCAGAGTTAACTATACTTTCATATTTCTAGTAGCCTTTCCATCTATATGAAGATATCCACCTTGGCAGGGCCTGAGTAGATTTACTCTTTTTATGCTTTTGGTCTGAGTAAGTTGTGCTAGTAACAAGGCTAGATCTCAGCCTCACAACAAAAACTACTGCTTCAAAGGATGTTGTGCTGAAAATCCCCAGGCAAACACTCTTCCCCCACCCAGAAAACAAAGAAACAAAAACCCCAGTCATTTGATAAATCTTTCCATATGCTACTCTAATAAACAGATGCAGATATTTTAGGAAGAATTTAAATGTATTTGAAATGAGGCAGGAAGGGAAAGGGGAAAAATAAATTTCTCACTTCAAAAAACCTTCTATAAGATCATGTTTGTCGCTGTGGTGCACACTTTATCAGTTACAGTTCTGAAGGTTTTGAAAAATCTGACTGGGAGTTTTTAACAGTACTGTGTTCGCAGTTAATTGTCAACAACTTAAAAAGACATTGACATCTGTTGTCTAGAGAGAAAAAGAAAAATGTATGGGGGAGTGTGCTGGGGGGGTTGTTAAAAATTAAATCTGTTTGAATCCTCCTTAGTGTTACAGAGTCAATAGCAGGAAATTTGCTTTCAGAAAAAATGTGGGGTTGTGACCTTCTGTGTTTCAAGACATCCTAATTTAGCTTGATTCTTCATGCTCTCTGCTCCTCCTACTTCTATCCTAGAGGCAGGTTTTCTCCTACTGAGAAAGACATTAAGGGGAAAAGTGCTGAAGGAGGGAGGGGAAGAAAATAAGACAGGAATAAACGGGAATTGAAGTCCTAAAATCTAGGAGATTATTAAAATTCAGTCACTGTGCAATGAAACTTATTTTTATGCAGACACCAATGACTTCTTTGAACTGATTTTGAAAGGTAATATGAAAACTTTTTACTAGTGTTTGAGACCATTTTCTGAGGACACCAAAGAGCAGGTTTTGACATATACGAGTAGTGCTCATACACCATATAATGAGTATACATCTACCAAGGTAGATGTACTTCATCTCAGTACAGACCACAGGAGTGAATCAACTTCCCAATTAACTGGTAAACTGTGTAGGTTCTGAGACAGCTGATGAATGGTAGCTCCCTAGCAATTAGTGAATTAATAAAATAATAATAATTTAAAAAAAAAATTAAGAAGATATTCACAAAATTAATCAGTTTTTAATACTACTCAGCTCCAAAGCCATTAACTATTGTTGTGTTGCTTATCCAAGTAGTGTATTTATGGTGTGGCTGCAGCCTCGTCTCTGCTGTCTTTCATCATTCATTAACTGCTCAAAGCAGAGGGAAAGTCACCTCCCTTATGCATGCCATGGAAACTCAGAGGAAACAGAAGTCCATTGGCATTTCAAGTGCCTCCTGAAACTAGGCTGGAGATGAGGTCCCACTCTTCACTTCCAGCATCACATCAACAAGGGTTTCTGCATAGAGCACACAACTCCCTCTGCTCTAACCATGCCTGCCTCCCTGTCCTTCCAGCTCTATCCCAGGGAAAAGATCTCGGTAGGCTAGACAGCTCATGTCTTTCCTGAACACTGTGGCATGTCCCAGGGCAGAGGCAGTCTGCTACTGGCCCAGGTGACTCACAAGAGCATCAGGTCTCGGGAGTCCAGCAAGTTGCCCCAGGTTGCCCCATTGATGCACGGGCCCCATTGACATGCCCCAGCAGTGCTGGTGTACACTAGTACATTACTGGAAGATTGAAAAGGGGCTTCAGCAATGCACCTGAGTCCAGGTTTCTAAGGTCTGGTCATAATGCATTTGTGGTATGACATGAAACTCCATAAATTAAGCAGTTGCCTTTCTATACATGTCAAGGATTTTTGCTTCAGGTTCCTAAACAACACCATGGATTGCATTGAAGTTACTTGGCACATGACAATATTCATCTCATAAAATGTTCTAGAACTGGGCACTTAAACTTGTGACCAAAAGCTGATAGCAGTGTGTGTGTGGATCATCTTTCCAAGATGATTTTATATTAGTTTGATAGACATAAATTATGAAATAGGCTGTCTTTGATTGACAGCTTTACTATCTAGCCAGGGAAGAAGTCAAAATAGTAGAGTTTAGATCAAAAATTAAATTGTTTCTATTCATAGATTCCTCCATTTTAATGTCAGGGGAAAAAAAAAAAGAAACCACACACATTCATCTAGCCTGACCACCTATCATGGGCCAAAATTTTTTTTATTTTACCCATAACTTCTGGGTAACCATAAGCATATTTTTAGAAAAATATCTCCATGTGAATTAATATATTTCATTGTAGGAAAAATCTGCTTTATGCTTAGGTAAATTGTTTCAAAGTTAATTACCTTCGCTATTAAAAACATGGTCTTGAATTCAAGACTCGATTTAACTAGGCTAGCCTACTGTCATTAAAAGCTGATCTGCTGTATTCAAGAGCTCTTGATACATCTTGAAGTGCAAAGATAAAAAGAAATCCCCCTTTCTCCACAGAAATGTTATAATCATCCTATAACACCTATAGAGCTTTAGATAAAACATTCTAATCTGGTGAACTATGTTCAGTACCAGTAATAATTTTTCAGTTTGCTAAGAAAACAAATTAAAAAATGCTGGTAGTATGCATTCTGTAACAGCAAGAAATTAGTTTTAGTGTATAACTAAACCAAATCTAAGTTGTTGGTTTTGTTTGTTTGCTTTTAATTACACTTTGGCACATCTGATGTAAAGAACAGATTTGAATTTTTTTAAAAAACCTCTTTTATTTTTCTGAAAATTTTGGAATAAAATTTATTGTTTGCTCTTGGCCAAAACAGTTTGCCAAACTTACAAATCATTTCAGTCAGTCTATCTGCAAGTGAATAAATCATTTGAAAGGTTCACTCAACTCTAATCATACTTAATAAAAGTAGCCACATAATTAGCAGTTACTGTATATTTTTATTTTCACAGAAAGTTTACAACTGATTATTTTACATGTTCAGCAGACACTAATATTTTTCATAAATATTTATCATACATAGTGATAAATATTTGTTTAATATTAATTGTTCATTTGTTTTAAATATAGCTTTTCCTTTAATGGTCATGACTATAAAGGAAGGTATTTGCATTGGAAAAAAAGGAGAGAAAGAGCTTTCAAAGATACAGAAGCAGAAATAAGAGACTAAGTTAGCACATTGCTTCCTAGATTTTGTTTGAATGACCAGCTCTCTCCTTTTGATAGCAGTTTTTGGAAGGATGCATATGTCCTGTTTTATGTTCTGCCCTTTGTAACACAGTGGGGAGCTTATGGATAGCATGTGGCAGGCACATCAAGTCAGATGCTCTCAGAGTGTCACAGACACATAGGTAATAGTGGATTTCATTGTTCTAAGGATAGCTGAGAATAAGATTTGTCTCTTTCCACCATGGAAAAGAGAGTAGGACAGGGAAGAGAATAGCTGAGTTAAAGGATAAGAAAATAAGGCTTGATGTCACTGAAGTTAGTGGATCACTTAATTTCTTCATGTTGCAGTTTATCTGCACAGATAAAAGTTATCCTAGATTGGGTCCTGTGTGTAAGGAGGAACAGGGAAAGAGAAAGTATGTCCATGACCAGCATAAAAAGACAGCCAGTCCACTGAGCTGGACTTGGATCTGTTCAGCTGAACATCCACGGTTAGTGATTTCACTATATATTCTTGCTTTCCTTTCCACATGGGTTCAATTACCATCAGTCCAGGAAAAGATGTACATGAAATTCAGTGGACACACTTTTGTAGAGTAGGTTGATGGTTTTTAACATAGTTTATCATGACAGGGGACCTAATTGCTTTCCTGTTGCATATCCATTCATTCATAGCAGGAATTTATAGGCATTCAGGTAGAAGGTGGAAAACTAGAGACGTGTCAGTTATCTGCGGATAGTATATACAGCCTGTGTTCAGATGTGCCACAGATTCCCAGACAATTACACTGGCCATCTCTGGGCAGTAATAATACCTAGGAGTACTAGCTGAAGCAGAGAGCCGTATGAGGGTGTGCTGGTTTCACTGGGACGGAATCATAGACCAGACATAGACCAGTATGCAGGCTGTTACCAGTTTTCAGTCAGCCAGGGCAGCTGATGTGAGCTGGCTTACAGGTATATCTCATACCATAAATGTCATGCTCATTGCAGAGGGAGAGGTTTGCTGAGGATAGGGGAGTTCCTGCTTCACTTCATCCCATCCTGGCCTTACTTGTCATTCTACTCCCAGGCAATACTTTACCATTCATTGGGACCACTGTACTATTTTCTGGGTTGAGTATAACTTTGTTTACTTCACACTGGTGTTAGTTTAGCTGTTTTATTAAATCCATTTGCATTTTAACCCATGTGTATCCTCTCCTTTTCTCAACCTCCCTTCTTTGATGGGGAGGGGTCATCAGGTGATAAAGCAGCTACTATAGTTTAGCCCCACATATGGGCTAAATATATAAAATATATATATTTTCTGATGGAGATCAGAATAATCCCCTCACAATCCAGGAAATAGTAGTGAAAGACCTGCTAAGCCAACTGGACACCCATAAGTCTATGGGGCTGGATGGGATCCACCCAAGGGTGCTGACAGAGCTAGTGGAGAAACTTGCCAAGCCTCTCTCCATCATTTATCATCAATCCTGGTCAACAGGGGAAGTCCCAGATGACTGGAGACTTTCCAATGTGACACCCATCTACAAGAAGGGCAGAAAGATGGATCCAGGTAACTACAGGCCTGTCAGCCTGACCTCAGTTCTGGGGAAGATTATGGAACAGTTCATCTTGGGGGTGATCACGTGGCAAGTGCAGGACAACAGGGGGATCAAGTCCAGCTAACATGTGTTCATGAAGGGAAAGTCCTGTTTAACCAACCTGATCTCCTACAATCTGGTGACCTGCCTAGTGGATGACGGAAAGCAGTGGATGTTGTCTACCTGGACTTCAGTAAGGCATTTGACACCATTTCCCACAGCATTCTGCTGGAGAAGCTGGCAGC
>JANIJG010023997.1:0-16397 GCA_024611175.1 Megaceryle torquata | reverse complement strand
GAAAGAAAGAAAGAAAGAAAGAAAGAAAGAAAGAAAGAAAGAAAGAAAGAAAGAAAGAAAGAAAGAAAAAGAAGAAACCATCCTGTCCATCTACCTCTGTGTACAATGTTTGGCCCTATAATGATTCTAGATGCATGAGAAAAGCTTCAAGGAGCTGCTCGAATGATCAGGTTAAATTCTATGTCATCTACAGTTAATCCTCTGAAAACGATAGGACTGCTTGTCTACACTTGAGTGAAAGTCTGCCTTTCTCTCATGTAAACAGCTCCAAAGTATGATGCATCAAAACAAAATAAATACATTTGAAACAAATGAAATCTGTCAAATTCTAGGAGAGTCTGCTTCTCTCCATTGGCTAGTTTATTTATCTTGTTAGTCTAGATGGCTATTTTAATGAAGATCCCTAAATTTTAAAATATTGGTTGAGAGTGATATTGTTCTGATTGCTGCTAATTGCTCCCTATGGAGTAAGAAAGTTTCAGGTACTTTTGGTCATAAAAACTGCTCTGTTCCATGTGTTCTTGTCATATTGGACATTCCATAGTTACGGAATAATCTTACTAATGATACAAAGACATGTAAAGGTAGTTTCCTAAAGGTTAGGGAATTAAATAATTTCAACACAGACTAAGAAAGAAAGTAAGACTTATCTTTGGATAAAAAGTTAAAAAATCATTGCTAGTTAAGTCTGCTTTCCTTGATGGTAGTGGCAAAACTGTCAGTGACAAGTGAGAGTTTTTAAAAATGATTGAAAGAGATATCAAAAAGTTATTAACTATTTGGGGCTTGCAGATTCAATTTCTTGAGAGCTTAAGGGGAAAGAAAAGGAAAATTCTTTTTCTGATATTTGTGAGACAGCTACCCAAGGGAGGACAGTTACATCAGAATATAAATAAATTGGAAATGTAAAACAAACAAACAAACAAACCCAAACCAACCAACCAAACAAAAAAAAACAAACAAACCAACCAACCAAAAACCAATCAAACCACAAAAATCCTCTGTCTTTCTCTTCAATCCTCTTCCAGTGACTCCACATTTTCATAAGGGTTCAACTAAAGTAAATTGGAAGGCTAGAAATTAACTTAATGAGTTGAAAAATTAAGGAAATTCTGTAAAGAAAAACAAAAACTAATGCTCTTATTTACAGATATTATGGACATTATGCATGCCAGCCACCATAACAGGGTTTGACTCTAGGTTCCTCCAGGAACAATAAAGTAAAAAGAGATACTCCTATAAAGTCCTTTTTATTAATGTCACTAGAGCTGGGTGCCTACAAGAGAAAATCCCCAGGCAATTATACTTTTATAATCTAAATTTCTCACTCCTCAAGTGACAGTTTGGGCCAGTAGTAATATTAGGGTCTGGGGTCTTCCTGTTCTTCATTAGATCACTTCATTGTCTTCAGGTGGGCTTTTTCACTTGTCATATCAAAGAGTGGGCGGGTGGGTTCCAAAGTGTGAAGGTAGCTGTAACTTAGTCCTATGACTTTGCTTCAGAGGAGTAGGGAAAATTATCCTAGGTATTTTTATTATTGAAATTCTAAATTTTAGTAGGTGTTTCTTATTTTAGACTTAGAAGTAACCTGAAGAAATTTTGTAACTTCAGGTAAACAAGGATTTTATAATTCCCTGATATATTCAGGCAACAGAAATCTGCTTCATATAATAAATTGTTTTGTATCACTGAATTACAGGTAACCAAGATTCAACTGCATTTTTTAAGTCTACAGTAAATCAAAATAGGGGGAGATGCCCTGGTAGGCATAAGAGGCATAAGCCCAAATAAGAGGAATAGAGTTTTGATGGTTATTTGAATCCGTGATTTGGATGATGTTCAAGAGAGGAGGTGATTGGTAGAAAAACAATGGTTGAAAACAGAGCTACTGAATCACTGCACTGTGGCTTTCTACCTGCAAAGTGGGATAAGTAAGTTCATAGTTATTTTGCATTTTCTCTCCTCTTCTTATTCATACCTATGTCTGTTTGTGGGCCATTCTTACTGTCTGACTTTAATTAAGACTATACTATCAAACTGATGACAAATAGCTAATATAGAAAAAAAGAAATACACATGCAAAGTAACATTTTTCTATACAGAGCAACACAGGTCCTGTACAAACCTCATGCATGTTATAAATGTTATAATTTGGAAAGACTTTCAAATGAAGAAAGAGCAAGAGGACAAAATGTCAAATGCTTTGTTTTCCTTCAGCTCCTAAATGCAACTTAGTGTAGAATATCCATCACTGTTCAGAATGGCACATAAACCAGCTCCTTGGCTCTTTTTACTGTACTGTAACTCATCTTTGCCAGGAATTGTCACCCCTGTAACAACTTAAAGTCTTTCCTTGGCTTCATTCTCACAAGCAGCAGCCGGGGAAAATGATTTACTGCATCTGCAGAGGCAGCACCAAAGGAAGAGATCTTTGTCACGGCAGGGCTGTGATGAGCGTGACATGCTGATTTTGCAGCATGACCTGCCAGCACAGGGGAGCTACTCTCTCAAACCCAGTTTGTTGCTGAAGTGGCTCCAGCACTACAAATGTTTCTTGGGAGTCTAGAGATAGTAAAGCTATTGTGGAAGCATTTGATATGTACTGAGTGTTCCTTTTTTGGATCCTGACCTGGGTTTTTAGCACTGTAGAAGTGTGAATGTGTCTGGGGCATTACTGGGGAGCTCACTTACTAGCCATGACATTTAACTTCATCAGTTTTATGCACAACCAGCCCTGACTGTCCTTTGCCCCCTCCCCTGGGGTCCACCTGCATCTGATGCATGCTAAGAACCTGCCTTGCACAGCCTAGGGCCCTGCCAGGTCTGGCCCATGGATGAGCCAACATCCTGTCTGGCCTCTGCTTGTCCCCGCAGAGGTTCCTGATGTCCAGAGCTTGGTCTGTCTTGTTGGCCCCCCCTGCCCTGCTCCTGGCTGGGGTGGTGGGACAGCCCCAGGCTGCTAGGCCCTGCTCTGATGGACGCCATTGACAGCCCTGGCCCACAGGACCCACTGGCCTTGTGGTGTCATGGTAGTAATACAATAGGTACAGTGGTATATAAATGACCATGCAATCCCAAATATAGATATTTCAGTGATGCCCATGGTAATGTGTGAACACCTTCATGTGCATCTTTATTTCCCCAAAATGAGGGGACTGTGAAAATTGTTTCCCCTGTAATTCTGATGCCTCAATCAGCTTAAGGGTCTATTAGCTTAGTGCAAATCCAATGTGTACATCCACTGGGATTTGAGTCTTGGTTCCTTGGTCTTTTCATTTGAAGAAGATGGATTACTGTTACACAACAGGTTTCCAGTGAGCTGTAGGAATTGTCCCAGTCCCACATGTAAATTATTCTTATTTGGCAATGGAAATGTTCCTTTAGCAAATTTTTTTTTTTTTTTTTTTTTTTTTTTCAGAAACTTGTGTGGTTTCTAAATGGTTCAAAAGATTACTTCTTTTTTAGCTTGAATATAGTCAAGAAATGCACAAGCAATTCCTTCTAACCAAAATATTTCAGTTTAAATCTGGTATGTCTCAGAGTATTCTTACTTTCAAAAGAACCACTCAGTAGCATTAATGCAATGTGAGGAAGAATTCTGGTGGTGTTCCTGCATTTCCCTTTCTTCACTATGACATGTCCATATGTGTGTGTTGAAAAATTTCATCTACCTTTATCTGAGGATTCTGGCCGTGTTTTTATTGTTCTGTCTCCTGTAGGGTCACAATCCTGTAACAATGTTTTTACTATATTCTGGATTTGTGAATGTGGGTATTAGAAATACAAACTTTAACTCCAATGCAGATAAACTGGTGGGCAATAATTAGATAAGACCAGCTCTGTGCATGCAATAGGATGTTATTATAACCAAGTTATTTTCTAAGGACCTTCACACTTTCTTGAAAGTCTGAACATAGTGTTTTTCAGCAACATAGGAACTGGTTGATTTTCTGAAGAAACTGTATTCAAGAATTCCAGTTTGAATCAAAACAGTTTATGTTTTGAATATTGGCAATTTGCCAGAAACTGCTGTGACCATACTATGTTTTTTGGAGATTGTTGCAGTCATTTTGAGTAGTTAGCTGAGAAAGCTGCAACCCTTTACAAGAGAGAGACACAGTGAATTCAATAGATAAAATATTCACCTCTCTTCCCCCATCTAACAATTATTGTGTGTTCATTAAATTTTGTCATCTTTTGGTATTTCACAGAATCACAAAATCACAGATGGTTAAGGTTGGAAGTGGCCTCTGAAGGTCATTTTACCCATTCCCCCTGGTAAAGCAGGACCATCTACAATAGGTTGTGCAGGACCACATCCAGATGGCCTTTTGAATACCTGCAAGAATGGAAACTTCACAACTTCTCTGGGCAACCTGTGCCAGTGCTCAGTCGAAAAGTGTTTCCTGCTTTTCAGCAGGAACCTTCTGTGCTTGTCTGTGCCTATTGCCTCTTGTCCTGTGACTGGGCACCACGGAGGAAAGTCTGTCTCTGTCCTCTTTGCACCTTCCGCTCAGGTATTTATACATATTGATGAGATTGCCACCTGGGGCCTTCTGTTCTTGAGACTGAATGATCCCAGCTCTCTCAGCATTTCTCCTTGTGAAATGTGTTCCAGTCCCTTAAACATATTTGAGGCCCTCTTTCCTGTATGTGCATGTCTCTCTTATACTGTGGACCCCACTGGACACAGCACTCCAGGTGTGGCCTCACAGTGCTAATTAGAGGAGAAAGATCCCCTCCATTGATCTGCTGGTAATACTTTGCCTAATGTAGCTCAGGGCAACACTGGATTCCTTTGCTGAAAGGGCACATTGCTGATTCATGTTCAACTTAGTGTCCACTAGGACCACCAGGTCCTTTTCTGAAAAGCTGCTTTCCAGGTGGGTGGCCCTCGGCATATACTGGTGAATGGCTTTCTTCCCCAGGTGCAGGACTCTGCACTTCTCCCTGTTAAACTTCATGGGGATCCTGTCAGCCCATTTCTTCAGCCTGCTGAGGTCCCTGTGGATGACAGAATGACTCTCTGTCATAACAGGCATTCCTCACAGTTTTGTATAATCTGCAAACTTGCTGAGGGTACACTCTGCCTCACCATGTAGGTCATTAACAAAGATGATAAACACTCTTAGGACCTCATCATTCAGCCGGTTTTCAATCCACCTCACTATCTGCTTATCCAGATCATACATCAACAATTAGTTTATAAAGATCTTCTGGGTGACACTACAAAAGGCCTTACTGAAGTCCAGGTTAACCATCTTAATTGGTAATCTTATTGAAGGACTCCTCCAATATTAAAGACAACTGTTCTGTCACAAAAGAAAAATTTCTCAGTTAAGGATTTCGTGAAATGTCTTTATTGAGACACTAGAGTTTTAGGTATGACTCCATTTATTTGTTGTAAAACATTTAAATATACATTTAAATTCAAAGGAATAGAATTTAAAGGAAATTAAAAGTTTTTCAGATCTTGGACTAAGCTAAAGCTTCACATTGTCTTCCCATTGGGAACAGCTGTCTGAAGCATTAAAAATATAGAAGAGGATAACTACAAGCATTGTGGGTTTTTAGCCCAGTTGAGAAGTACTTCAGCTAGTGGAACATAATGTATCACCCTTTCTAGGATGATGTTCACTTTTTCAAGTTGCACCTAAGGCCTTCCCCTTATAGATTTAAGCTGCAGAGTATACTTTGTTGATTTCCAGTCTGGCATGGACTCCAGCTTTGTTCCTTTACTTCTCTTGTACTTTAGTTTTGGATTAATTTTCCTACTCTGTGATTAGAGTGGTGTACTTGTGTCTAGGAACTTCTGCAGCCTAGGGACAATTTTCCTCTGGTGGAGTTCAGATACATCACAATCTTTGCATCTGGCATATCTCTGAAAAAGACCCAACATATTTCAAAAGACTGAAGTTGGGAAAATTCCATCAATAAGAAAATGATTCAGGCATCAGTTAGGAGATTCTTCAGCAACTAGAGATCACCTTTTCCAACTAAAGTATCTTTGAATTTGTTGTTTTTCATAGATTATATTCTCTCACATTACTATTTTCTATTTTCCTGATCTTGATTTATTGTTTGGACAAAAAAAAGCACTTCAAAAGATTTTCAGTGTCTAATAATATCTGTTCACAATTATAAAAACAACAATGAACCATCTGGGTTATTTGCATGAAAGCATTATCATGACTAACTAGAAAGAAGTTTGGGATGATATCCGGATACTTTATACTTGAGATCATGAATTTTGGACTTTGCATGCTTTATGGGAGCTGAAATGGTAGGTTCATTTTTTCTCATTCCACATACAAAATAGCTATTTACATCATTACAACGACTGGCCTCTACAGGATGGTTAAGTATTACCCTTTACAAGCTCAAGAAAGGTAGAAAGCATGCCTTAGCATAAAGTTCAATGCTTACTCAGTCTTAGTTATTTTAACAAAATTATTTATATACAGGCAAGACCATAAACTGAAACTGAAAAAGAAAAGGTGGTGTTTTTGTTTTGTTTTGTTTTGTTTTGTTTGTTTGTTTGTTTGTTTTCCCCTTTTAAACATGAGAAATAGAAGCAAAAGGAAGTAGAAGGCAGGAGCATGTTGACCTTTGAATAGCAGCCTGTATCTGCCAAGAAATTATGTCAGTGAAGTAGTGAAGAAGCAGCAAGAATTACCCCAAATTCTCTTGAGGAGTGTGATTTTGCATTTGAACCTGATCAGAGTGGAGCATGAAGAGCTGCTCTTGTAGTCAAGGATGGATTCTCAGGTTCCCATGTTAAGAAGCAGCAGAAATGGAGCAAGCCATACTGGTAATGGGTATTAATAGCTTATTTTACTAGACAAGCCTGAACCCTCAACAACACAGCTCAGGAATGTTGAGCATTCATGAATCATAAAAAATATATTACTCCCTAACAAGTAATTGGATCAATCATGCAAGTAAGGATGCTTTTTTTAACCAATCAAAACCTGTGAATTCAGCAGGTTTATGTTTAGTTTCCTCCTCAAAAAGGAATGGTGATTGGACTTCTAAATTATCTTCTTTGTTTCTAGTTGAATTTCCATGTCTACTGGACATGGAAATTCATCAGTAGCCAGCCAGAATGAAGGCTTGTTTAGACTTAGCCAGTAAGAAATATCATGCACAGACCTGTGTCTTTGCCCTCCATTCATGGTTCAGAATATGGAGGCTTTTTTGTTGGTGATAATCAGTTGATGTGGGGTTATATTTTCTGAAACAGTTTTATGGAACAGAAACAGAAGGTCTGTCCTAATAAGCAAGACACACACCTCTGACATTGAATGCTGCTATTACCCTGTGATGGACATCTGAATTCAGCTCTCTTGTCAGATAAATTCCCCTGCATTTATTCCAAGGTAATGTCCATGTCACCAACATGTAAAGTAGCGCAGACTTGGAAACAATTCATTGGTCTCAGTATAGAATGGTTGTGACAGAGCCAATAAGCATGGTTCTGAGCCAGCATGAAAAAAATAAATGAAATAGAGTGGAATATGAATCTGCACCTCCCACTATGATGCTTAAGAGTATTGAGCTGGCAGGTGAAAAATCTGACTTCTGATCTGTGGAATCAGTATTATTTCTAGTTTCATCCTGCCCTGGGGAAGAACCAACATCCTTCCTTTTGGAAAGCCAGGGTCAGTCTGCTCCTCATTCCTTCTTTTTAACTCAATAGCTCTAAAGTTCTTCAGTGCATAGCAGAAGGCTTTTAACTGGAACAAGAAGAGCACAACTTACCAGAATAGTAAAGGCACCTCTGGTAGGGTGGGAATTGTAAGTTAGAAATTCCTCAACGTGGTGAGGGGGTTCACAAAATCATTGCCAATATCCCATGTTAATATCCATTAAGCTATTAAGTAAAATTATTAAAAAGAGAAGAGTTCTCTCTCTTTAATTTCCTGGAGTGAAACACATAAATATTTACCTCAAAGACAGATGCTCGACTTTGGGTACCAAGGTGCATTCTGAATAGCCAATTCCCAGGGAAACACTGGCATACATACATAATGACACAGACCTATGCACAGCTTTCCTTACTATATTCCTTATGGTGAATGCTTTGACTGCCTCTTGCTGCTGTCAATCCTACTCAGAGATGCCTCTTTTTCTCCCCTCACACAACCTGAATCTTAATATGGTTATTCCGTATGGTGTAAACCTAGTCCACTAGGAACTATCTCAGGTATCTTGGAATAGTAAGCACTGTTGAACCAGTTGAAAATAAGCTTTTTCATAAAAGTGTACCTTTCACATGATAGTGGGTGTTACCTCTTAAAATTTAATCTTTCTCTTCTGCATCTATTGCAAAATGATACTTGTGCACTTGGCTTTTATTTTCGGTGTCTTTTGGTTTTCTTTGTCAAAGTCTGGAAGGACTGAGAAGAAACTGCATAAGAAAATCTAAGAGTGTATCACTCCTGTGACTTCCATTAGACATATCCTGAGTTGAGAATAGCAATAAGCTGAGGTAATAGGTTGCACTTAACCCTGAGTGAAAAATTCTCATGGTAAGCCAAAATTTAAAGTGTTTATAATGCAAATATATACCCTATATCATTAGGTAAGTGATGGTTTTCAGGTAGCAGCAAAGTTCCGTGAGATCCCTTAAAATATTTAAGGTGTTTAAATGAATATGCCTTGTGAGTAGTATAACCTACCATATAATTGCCAGGATCATTAGAGCTTTACTGAAGAAATGTGATTCATAGAGTCACAGCGGTAGACCTAAATGTGGCAGAAAATGTGACAATGAGACCTAATCAAGTATCTTACTGAGCAAACAACAAGCAAAGTCAGTAAAGCTCTATATATGCATGAAAAGTATGGGTGGTGGACATAAAGAGGAAACACAGAGCTTTCAAGGTCATGGTTTTCCATAGTCTCATTAGCTGAGTTCTTTACTCACTTGTCTGCTGTTTCAAACTCAAATATGGAAGTAGAATGAGGCCAAAATTAAGTAATGAGGTCATTCTGAGACTTGAACTTTTGGTGGCTTGCCCATCATTAAATATCAATAAATGCTGGCAAAAAGAATCCTTTTAAACAGCCATGGCAGAAAACTGGGCAAGGGAAAATGTCTGCATAGCAGAGAATTTAACAGGAGGAATTTCTATTAAACTAAAGAAGAAAAATGAAGACCAGGCAGCTGTTAAATGTTTTGACATAATGGGTTAATATGGGTTAAATAGCACATATATCCGTCTTGTTTGCGTGTATAACATGTAAAGATTTTATTACAAAAACTCACTTCTTACATTCTTAGAGAAACAAGCAAAATAAATAAGTTACATGGATTTCTATATTTACAAACAGAAGATTTGACTGTATTTTTGGAAGCAGAATAACTAAACTATTATTTTTTATAATTAATAATAATATTTTCAATGTTGGCATTTTTCCCTAATAAAATAAGCATTTCAAATTTCAGTTCATGATTAAAAATTGGCAGACGGCACAAGGCAGACTGAGTGGCTCCACTTCAAACAATATAATGAAAAAAAATATTAAAATAATACCATATTTAAGAGCTGCATTTAGCATAAACTGTGCCATTGTAGAGATTGGCTATGTACCCTGTGGACTTCCCCAGAGCTCTCGAACTTGACACAGTTAATCAGACCAAAAGTGCATGAGAGGCTATAAGACTGGAGAAAAAACAAAAGTCAAAACTGGTGCCATTCCTACATGTTGGAGGATCTGAGTACTCATATGAGCTATTTCTTCCTTCCTGCATTTTAGCATGCCTAATACAGGAAAGATTTCAAAACAGCAATTTGATCCTGCCACATTAAGTGAATATTCCCATTGTAGCCACAACATATGTTCTTTCCTGTCCAACAGTGCGTGGGAAGGCACAAATGCAAGAAATGATACCTGTCCCCTGCACACACCCCATCTTGACCTGATCTTTCCAATGATCCAGCAAGACTACAGAATTCACAGCTTGGTGTCACAAGTAGGTAGAACAGCTGAGAAGCTCAGGTCTCCATCTTCAGATACATGGATTGTAAATCAATATGGATGTTTGTTATACTGTGGTTAGGTTGAAGCACCTACCTTTTACATGCTCCTGAAGCAAGGATGCTATTTTCAGATGTATTCCTGGTGCTTTAAGGGGAAGTGGAGAGGAGTGACAAAAATCAGGAGCTAGTTTAGACATTGCTATATTCATAGAATCGCAGAATGGTTTTGGTTGGAAGGCACTTTTAAAGCTCATCCAGGCAAATGTCTCTGACATGGGGACACCTTCCACTAGATCAGGTTGTTTAAAGCCCCATCCTCTCTGACCTTGAACACTTCCAATGATAGGGCATACACAATTTATCTGGGCAACCTGTTCCAATGTCTCATCATCTTCATTGTAAAAAAAAATTCTTATATCTATAATCTAAATTTATCTTCTTTCAGTTTAAAACCATTACTTCTTGACTTGTCATTACACATCTTGGTAGAAAGTCTCTCCTTTCTTATAAGCCCCCTTTATATATTAAAAGCCCCCAATAAGATCTCACTGGATCCATTATTGATACTAGCTGAAAAATCTCCAACTCTCTCAGCCTGTCCTTATAGGAAAGATGTTCCAGCCCTCTGCTTATTTTTGTGGCCCTCCTCTGGACCATGCTAACAGATTCATGTCTTTCTTCTACTGGGAACCCCAGAAATGGATGCAGTATTTCAGGTGGGGTCTTACAAGAATGGAGTAGAGAGGGACAACCACCTGCCTTGACCTGCTGGCCATGCCTTTTTATGGACCCCAGGATATATTTGGCTTTCTAGGCTGTGAGCACCCATTTCTGACTCATGTCCATTCTTTCATCCATCATCATCCCCAAGTACTCCTCCACAGGACTGCTTTCTATCAGTTCATCCCCCATTCTGTATTGATATTCAGGATTGCATGACCCAGGTACAGGACCTAGCATTTGGCCTGTTGAACTTCATGATGTGACCCACTTCTCAAACCTTTCTGGGTTGTACTGAATGGCATTCCTTCCCTCAAGTGAATAAAATGCACTGTGGAGCTTGGGTGTCATGCACATAGTCAGAAGTATTCTTCTGTTGTTTTAGAGATACAAGACATGAACTGTTTTTTTAGCAGCAAACAATTTGCAACAAGAGAAATACGGATTAAAGCCTATATGAAATGCAATAATAATCACAATATTTTGTATTAGCTTTTCTAGCCACATTCTGAAACTATGATACCAAGAAAAGTACTCAACAAAATCTTAAGTTGTCTTTGACAAAGACCACACAACTGACATTTTATGGATATGAAAAGGAAGTACACATACATTACAACAATGGGGTTGTTAGGAGACCAGGTGCAAGGATTAATTAGGGACCCCTTATCCAGTTTACAGCTGGTGATTACCTTCATTTCTATCCCACCTTCATAGCTCATATAACATACTAAAATCTATGGTTTGGGAACATAGGAAACCAATAGACTGAAACAAAGGCTTACACTGCTCTGTCTTTTTCATTCTCTGAGAGACTGCTTACTGTACAAGTAGCTGTCTGGCAATTTTATTCTTTTTTAGAACCTGTGTTGTTCTGTGCATGGAAATAGCTCATGCTCATGTGAGAGGTTTGAAAGTAATTACACACCATATACCTGAAAAAATTAGTCTCATTTGTGGCCAGTACCAGACCAATTCTGGTATTTTCTAAATTCTGGAGTCTTTGGCTTTGGAATATATTCTTTTAATGCTCTTCAGTGAGCTTGTTTTTAAGGTTCATATGTCAAAATGTCTTTTCTGTTACTCTGAATTTGCATTGGCTTCAAAAGTTTGGCTTCTAAGCCATATTATTGGTACTAAGAGTTGAGTCCATAAAACACAGTGTCCTACATCCATCCACACGTGCTGAAACAGCCAATGTGTGTCTAGGTCAAGAAATTTCAGGGATTTGGATGGAAAATATGCTTGTGCAACTACATTCAAAATTGCCAATTCCAGATGAATTATTTCAGTGCTAGCTCTCCATTTCAGTACACAAACTTTACTGTAGAAGATTGGAAGCTGCAGAAGGTCTCAAATATTTTAAAGAGCTTCACATATGTGAGGCATGGTGAAACAGTACAATTAGTGAGATCATTTCTACAAGCACGCAAGCGTGCACTTATCCCATAAATCCATTTCTAAACTCCTTCACAAAGTTGAGACTAGCAGTCCTGTAGTCAGACATAGTCCTCATTCAAAAAATTAGTCCCTCAAATTTGGGACAGATAATTAGCCCAGTCACATACATGGGGAGATTTTCACTGTTCATCAAGAACTCAATTTCTCAGACTGACTGAAATGGCAGGAAATAGCCAAGGTGGGAGACATGTCTCTGGAGCATAAGCAGAAAGGAACTGTTGAACCTATCTAGACTTCTAAAAGTTACTGGCAACTGGTGTATTTGTCAGTGTGGATAGGATTCATTTGCCAATGCATAGGAGCGTAACGTTTCGGATGCTCTGTGGTATCCTATCAGACCTCTGACTGATTTTGTGGAAGAGTCCCCTATAAATCCTGTATTATATACACCAGCCACACATAACTCTTTCACATATCTTATCACATTTTAAATGACACTAGATGCCTCTGTTTAGGCAAGTTAATACCAGACAGTGTAATATTTTACTTGTTACCTTGCATTAAATTAAAACTTTGGCATTGTTGATTTTTCCTTTGAAGGACTCAGTATGCACGAACATCTGAAATAATTTTTAATCCATTGTGGAAACCTTTGAAAATGTTTTCATTGTGCAGCCAGATTTTCTGCTCACTAACCTGTCTGGATACGGATACAAAGAATCAGCATTTCCCTGTGTTGCAGAAGGCTAAATGTTCTTTCCCACTGAGCAGTACCATCACTGTTTTAACAGCTACCAGGGTTTGCTCAAGAATGCATTTAAAAGAAACAGCACACCAAAAAAATGCCAGTGACCTGCTTTTTGATACTGCCTTCGGAAATGAAGGAAATGGTGACTCTATCTGAAGAAGGGCAAAAAAATGCTGATGGCAATACCATTAACAAACAAGAAGAACAGAAAATACTAGTATCACTTGGACTGAACTAAGTAACATTTTTCTGCGATATGTGAACTTGCATAGAATAATCTCCTAATTTGTGGCTTTCTCTCAAAAATAGCCATGTGAGTACTTGCATTTGATTTACTAGCCTAATTTGTGGCCACAGCAACTGCTGCTATCAGCTGTATTTATGGTAACTGTAATACATCACCTAGAAACTTATAAATGTCAGCACTCAGCTCCCTGTAATAGAAGAAGTTTTTACTGATAGAAGACCACAGACTAGTAACACAGACCAGTATTTGTTCTGGCTCATCTAGGAGAGAATTGTAAGCATACAGTTCACTGAGACCAGTGAATTCACTACAAATGTTATTAGAAATTAAAATTTCATATGTAGAAATTTTGTGCTTTTCCCAATTCTTCTGAAATTTCTTACCAATATTTTTCTCCATCTACTAAAAGGCATTAGAAGCAAAGTTTACAAAGTATTTTAACTGTGTTTACAGTTCAAGTGATCTGTTTTAATATCCCCTTTTGAAGCTATTCATATAAACATTATAACTATGTTTGTTATTAACATATGGTGCTGATACAAGGAGAAGACTTAATTCCTGTGTTATTTATGTAGCAAAATGTCCTAATGGTTCCCAGACTAAGATGAAAAGCTGTTGTGGCACCATCCCTGTATTAGATAATGTCTTGGCACTTTCCCTATTATGCTGTTATAAATAAATATAATGATTAAAACAGAGTGGTGTCTGGTGCATTAAGATGCAGTTTTGGCTTGTCTCTGTTGACAGATCAGATCCTCCCTCTGCTGGCAGAAGTCTTCTTTACACAGATCTGATGGAGAAATTGAGCCAATAAAGCAGCACAGGGGTTGATTCAAAGCCTGTGGTAGCTAATTGATGCATTGTAATCAAACTGGCAGGTCCTTGTGAACAGGCACTGGGTGGCATGTAAAGGAGCAGTATCGAGGGACCTACCCTGTCATTAGATAAATAAATGAGCATGCTTTGGGGAGGTCTTATTTCAGGGGAAAAAAAATAAATCTTTTCTCTCAAATTGTTTTTATCTGCAGAACACTTCCATTATCTTCTTTCTAACTGTTGCCATCTTTTCTTACCTTCTCATGTGAGATATCTCATCTCTATGTCTTCCTGACTTCAGAAAAGCAGGAATAAGCAGGTTCAAATCAGCTGTGAAAATGAATTTTCATTATATCTTGCAGCTATCCAACATAAATATTAAACATGTGAAACAAGAAAAAAAATTCATCATGGTGTTATGCTAAAGACAGGAAAAATGAACAGGTAACCCTGTGTGATAAGTCTGGGTATCAAATGGCTCCTGTAACTGCCTCTGTGAATACTTGGACCCTGTGGTAAGCCTGAGGTAAACAGCAATGAAAGACATTCTTGAAATCCGGAAAGGAGCTAATATGCAGAGACATTTACCCAAAATCATAAAAGCTTTTTCATACACTTTATTCCATTCAGGCTGGTGCTGCCATTTCCTGATTTACATGAGCACCCCCTAAAGAGAATATTTCATGGTCTGCTTCCCGAGGCCTACAGATCAGCTTGTGTTTGGCTGGCTACCTCCCTGCGATGCATGATCCCACCCCAGAAGACTTTCTGACCTGGCCACCATGCTGCTGGGGTGAACCAGACCCACCAAAGACATGTAATGCATCTTGCAGAACAAAAGTCACTGTCAGATGAGGTTTAGGCCCTTGACTGGAGAACTGGGCCCCAGGCTGTTAACGAACATTTATTCTTCCTGGGTAGAAAGGACACGTGCTGTCTAGAGGAAGGCTAAGGGAAGGAAGGCAGATATTACCACCTTTACCAAAGCCATGCCCTGTGCTTCTGCATTAGTATGGAGGGAGAAGCCAAAAAGGAGAATGAAGAAGGTCAGGTATTATCTAAAACTTTCTTCAGCTTGTGGATCCTAGACCTTTTCCCTTATCACAGCCTTGCTGAAAGCCTCAGTTCCACTGCCATCAGCACTTTGAGGCTCACTGCACAGATAGGAAATGCTTCCCCAAGGCTGAATATGTGGGATATGTTTACCATGAAGATGTGTTGCTACTTAGTGAAAACTTCATTTAATTAGGTCAGAGCTCAACAGGAGTTGAGCTGGGATAATACAATTTTAAAATGAGCTCATAAATAGAGCACACAGTCTCCAGGGCCAAGACAGGTATTTTGGTGGTTATCTTGTGCTGAAGCATGTGCTGTTACTGCAGTGTTTGTCAAACTAATGAAAGGATGTTAGCACATGATACAATCCCACTTTCCTATTGTTTTACAAATATTTCCAAAAGCGCCAAAATCACCAAGTATCTTTTAGATTAAAAATTTTTAACTTTGTGTTATTCTAAACACTACCCATTGAATGCTGTTATGCATCTGAATTAGGGACTCACCTAAGCATATACAAGCCTCTGTTAGATTTGGCAATTTAATTAAAATCATCCCTATCTTTAGTTACTGTCTTCAACCACAAACCTCTCTTTTTCTTATCAAGTCCTATTCAGATATAGCACATTTCCTGCTCATTTATTTACAGGTAGATCTGCTTGGAATAAAAAAACCCCAACATGCTCTTGAGGAAGGATGGCTGTTTTAGCAAAGCATAAACATTTTTGGAGGATGTATGCCTCTCAAGAAAACCTGTCACTGAAAATTTTTGAAGTGCAGAACGATGGAATAATTTTTCACCAGAGAGTTAAAAAACAACAAAGAGAAACACCTGCTTTTAAAAAGACACAAAATATCAATGTTGACAGGTATGTTTTGTGAAAATGCTTGAAATCTTTTGATTCAATTCTAAAATAAAACGTAACAGGATACCCTGAAAGGTATAAGAAAACAAGCTTCATATCTTATGTGCACTCCTAAGTAGTGCTGTTATTTTAAATAATAAATCACTGACCTCAATGCTCTCTGTAGAGCATTTAGGAGGATTTAAAAATGTGAGGAAAAAGAAATCTGGAGAGTCATGAGAAGGAGTATGAAAATTATTTGCTGATGTGTTTGTCCTTAGCATTACATATTGATGGTATTTCTAAAGCTGTGAGTTTGTCTACAGTTGTCTAGAGAAATGCACAGACCAAGAGACATGTTACATGTACCTTAGCTGCTTGTAAGTTAAATATCTAGTTTTAAATTAGTATTTCCACAGTCAACATAGGGGGACAGAAAGTGAGAAAACTACAGTGGATTAATGAGAGAGACTAAACAACTAGCTTAAATTGGACTGAATTTACCTGTCCTAATATGAGTCTCAACCCAGTGATCACTGTATACACTTAATGTAGTGAAAAAGGATTTTTTAAATATA
>JANIJG010023996.1:0-42726 GCA_024611175.1 Megaceryle torquata | reverse complement strand
TACCTGCAGACATCCGTGTGTCATGGCCTCTGCTCTACTGCCCTATCCCCATCCCTGCATCTCTCCTCCCAGGACAACCTCTTGTTTGCAAACAACCTTTTAAAAAAATCCCAAAAGAAATTTGGCAGAGAAAAAAACAACAAGAAAAACAAAAAAAAAACCAAAAAACCCAACAACAACGACAACAAAACAAAACAAAACCCCAAAAAACAACATAAAAAAGAAGATATTTCTGGGATTTGATTTTATTTTAATAAAACTGGAAAAAAAATTGTTCCCATTAAATAATAAAAGCAGAAATTTCTTTCATTTACTGTTTTCTCTGGCACGATAGGCCTCTCATTTTAGAGGAGGTTGAAGCGTACAACTCACTGGAGACTAAAATGTGCTTAATGATGCAGTTTATTGTGAAACTTTCTCATTACGATTAATAAGAAAAGCATTGAAAGATGATACGTTTCTTCTTAGTCTTAGCTCATCACACGTATTTATATATCTATACACACTGTATAAGTGGAATGTCAAGTATATACTGCATCTGGCTGAGAAGAAGATAGTTATAGGGTATTTTATGTACCCTAAGCAGCTTAGCAGCAGCAGTGAAATTTTGTTAGGTTACCACAGTGCATCATGTCTAGGCACAGGAGCAGTTTGAAGACCACAGGTTAAAAAATTAGAAAAGGTCTGATTCAGTAGACAGATTTTCCTGGCCTGCTTTCCCATCCATCATGGACTTTTACACTGCTGTCCATCTCTGCAGGACTTGAGCACCTTCTGTGAAGGAAGAAGTAGCAATCAGGGTAACGAGGGTATCTAGATGCCCCATCATTTCCCAGTCATGTATGGATACTGTTGTCAGCACATGTCTTACAGAATATTGAAAAGCTGAGTGCTGGCATTGTTAGCAGCACCAGAGAAAATTTAAATCCCTGAGAAACTCTGATTGTGAAAACACAGAGTTGGCAGAAGCTTCAGAAAGAGAGGATATGGACTGTTTGAAACCTTGGAAAGTTCAGCTGGCCACAGTCTACTTCTATTTCAGTCCAGAGTTAAGTGTTTTTAACCGACTTGCATGTGTGCAGCCATACAAATTTGTCATGCAGAACAAAGGAATACATGTTTTAACCAAACCCAATTGGATTATATGCTTTACTTTGTTAGCTATTGAGGCTTTAATTAAAAACAAGAAACTCATCTTATTTGACAATGTCTTTCTGTTGGCTTGGTCAACACTCTGAAAAACTAATGGTCGCCTAATCAGTAGGTCTGAGATTAATGCCCTCCTTAAGAAGGAGTGAGAAGCAGGGGGGGGTGGAAAAAGACTGCTGTTTTACAGGAGGCTAGAAACTGTGATCACAACTGGCACCTTCATCATCAGGTAAAGAAGCCAAGGGATTGCTTTAATGTGTAACTTAACTACTGGAGATATGGCTGAAGTTATACTGGAAGAACTGCAAATGGAAGTTTTAGCCCTGATACCCTCTCTTTATGGGGAAAAATGTGCACAATTATTGTAGAAGAGATAATTAATTCTGTGTTTGGATAGATTAGACATAAATCTGTCAGCAACAGCGTGGTCTTCTACAAGGGAGTGTATTTTTTCATTAGTTTTTCAAGTTAAAGGAAGTGGAAAAATTTCCACCGTGTGCCAGTAGATTTGGATGAGGCTCTTAAATGCCTTGACCATTATGAAAGTGGATTTTGGACTTCTAAATATTTCAGGTAATTTCAGTAATTTTGTATTATATTATTTACATTAATTTTCCAATGTAATTTTTCTTCAGAGGCTCCAGAAAAGTAATCTTGAAAGGGAAGTGAGATCTTTTTAGTACTGTAAAACTATCTCAATCAGAGTGAAAGAGTGGTAGTAGGAAGTGGAGACTAATTGTTCCATTCCATCCTACAAACCCCTTCCTGAGCAAACACTGGTTTTAACCTGCACTTTTCAGTGTATTTCTTCTTTTTTTGTAATGCTCTTATTTTCATTATTTCATGAATCATATCTTAACATTTAAATAGTGTCTGTTGAAGCCTGCAGGGGTTTGTTTACTTTTTTTCAATTGATATGTCCCGTGTTCATAAAAGTTTATACCTAGAAATTGATGTAGGTAAGTTCCAGGAAGATGTATACATAGAGTATAATAATAGTAAATATTACAGATATAATTACAAGCAAACTAAGTTAAACCTCAGAGTCTGTAATTAATTTTTTTAAAATTTTATTATTTTACTCTGCAATTTCTTCTAGAAAGCTGGAAGAATTTCTGAATTTTAAACAATTAAAAACATCTTTGAAAGAAGCTGTTTTGCTAGATTATTATACTGCAGGATTTTGGTGGGCTAAAGAAATGAACTTCAGTCTTATACAGCTCTCAGGATTCATGGATCTATTAAATTTCTTGTTGGAGAACCTCAGTGGTAAGTATAATTAAAACCTGTAAAGTAAATACCTGCAGTGGAAGGCAAGAATGTTTTCCAGTATTTTAATAAAGCAATATTTTAATTACAACTAATTGTATAATGATTTATTTTCCCCTTGAAAGTTGGTATGTTGTATCTTGTACCTGAAAATAATTCTTATTGGCAGACTTTAAACCTCTGTTAGAGAGAACTGTAGTCTTTTTAGCAGAATATCCATCATTCTTTGCTTGTACAGTCTGTGGTACAAAAGGTCCAGGTCCTGAAGAGACCTTGTCTTTGCTATGTTAAAATAAGTAATAATTACAGTAGGGTGAGAGCAAGGAGCTCCTAAATTCCAATTCCAGCTGTCTCAGTAACTGACTCACTGTAGCCTTGGGCACATTTCTCTGCTGTTTGAGATATTCAGTACATCCTGTAGCATTACAACAGGTGAATTACATTTATTTTATCCTTGGAGGTCAACTCTCAGGCAGCTTTCTGTGTGGCAAATGCTGCACTTCTGGTGCAAAATATATCAGTAAAATCAAGACTGGTGTGGGAAGTAAACTGGCATCACTGCCAAAGATGAAAAATGACCATGAAAAGACTGTAGCTCCTTTGGCTATGAGGAAGTTTGCCACAAAGCATGTAACTAAGGTCTGGTGGGAACAAAATAGCATCATCTAAACCCCATTTTTCAGAGATCACAATGCTTACTTAACATTCACTTTGAAGGTGATTATGTTCAGAAAAGTCCATCCCAGGGGAAGAGCGAAAGGACTCAGCAGTTCCATTCAAAGAGAAGATGAATATTTAAAATCAAGCTCATAATAGTTATTATATTCTTTCATTGTAATTTAATTCAAGGGCTTTTCTGACTTGGAATTTTGACAGGATATGTATGTGCTTTACGATCACTGGAATTCAAGTTGTCCTTCCTGTCTCCAATGAGAAAGTATCTTAACATATGCTAACTATATTAATATAACAATGGAGAAGAATAGAAACATGGCAGAAATTAGTTCTGTGAGGCTGTATGTAATGCATGTGTACTAGACAGGCTGGTAGCACAACAGCTTATTAAAGCTGACTGATGTTTTTCAGGAATGTGATCTCAGTTGCATAAAGGTTTGCCAAACATTAACTCTTTAAGCTGAGATTTTCCAGGGCATTGTCTGCCTCTGATTAATTTCTATGTATAAAATTACAACTGAAAGAGTTCAGTGGGTTTGCAGACAAAGGCTGAGGGTGGGGAAAGTATTATTTTGTGCTTTTTTTTTTTACTTTCTTTTTTTCTTCTTCTAGTTTTTTTTTTTTACAGCTCTAATACCCCCATGCTTTGAAGTAAAGACATAAGGTTTGGCAAGCAAGTGTTGTGAATTTGCTTTTTGCTGTCCTGTGAAAATCCATTTGGATTTGCCTAAGATACATGTCTTTTAGGGAAAGAAAATGCAGTTTGTAAATGCTTACAGGAGACTTCTTGTATTTTCTTCACAGCTAACTTTCCTGAATAATCCATCTTCTAAAGTATGCTGTGTCCCAGGGCTGAGGTGACTTTCCTTGTAATTAACTGTTCTCAGCTGGTTCAAGTTGCAAGACAAAACATTGCAACTAAAAGCAAAATGCTAATGTCTTCTGTATAATGACCATTTGCTTTCTCTTCCTTACACTGGACCCAAGTGGCCTGGAAAATGATACTGATTTGACCATAATAGTGAGAGGGTAGTGGAGCTAGTAGTATGTATGTAGTTAGTAGTAAGTTAGTAGTTAGAAGACACTCTAACTTAGTGGAAACTCATTTAAGGCTGGTAGAGAGGAAAACTAAGGTTTGGAAATGGGAGACTTTGATTGATGGGGAGCCAGAATGAATTGTTCACATGATTTGATTCATCATCTGTACATTAAGGGTAAAGTGCTCCTTACCTCACAGGAGGACTGTGAGAGCCTTCCTGACAAGAAGTAGCTGGGGCTGAAAATCAGGTATGCAGAGGAAAGAGAAAATTGGGACTAGCTGGTGACATACCTTGGCCTGGGTCTTGTGACTTCTCATGTGGCTTCACTTCCTTACTAACTGTGACATTTCTGGTTCTGTTTCCCAGGGCTTCTATTTCCTCCACCCTCTCTGTGTTTCTTCCTTGTTTCTTCCATTGTGGTTATTTATTATTGTGCTGCCTCTTGTTACTGAACACTGAGGTGAAATTTTCAGGGTTTTGACTGCTGTACCACTAAAGAACAAAAATATAAAGACCAGAATCTTGTAAATTTTTACATTTGTTTTCTGTACAAAGAACCAAGGAGCAGAGCAGTAGAGAATTAAAACAAGAAGGAAAATATTATTATTTCACCATTGCTGGATATTTCCCCATTTTCTCCTCTAGATTTTTTAGACTTCAAAAGAAGCAGTAATTTGTACTTGGAACTTTTTTTTAACTCTACCATGGCTCTAGTGGATGACACACAATGCACTCCAATCAGAAAGATGAATCTTTTCTTTTTAAAGAGTCAGCAAACACTGTTATATTTCAGATTTTCCTCTTTGCCAAGATGGTTAACAAAAAGAATTTAAATTTAAATTCAAATCTGGTTTGGCACTTGGTTTTATCTATCTATTTTGGGGGTGGCAAAAATGTCTCCAAGTTTGATAATATATGCAGACTATTATGCATATTCATGTTTAATCAGTTACGACTGTAAGCACTTAAAAATAGTTTATCCTTTTCAATATCTCATTCTGTACTAATGGTTTATGTTGCAAGGGGAGTGGTCAGAAAAACATTTACAATACCTGAACAGTAGCAAATTTATTTCAAAGATAAACATACAATGCATCTCAAATTTACATACTACTCTGCCTGTGGTTATCTCTGCATAAGAGGTCAGACTGTAGTATCTCAAACACTCATTGTGATCCTTTACATTATGAAGATGGATTGGCAATTTTGTGATGGAATTTTAATGCACGTTTTGTTGATAAGATTAATGGCAACAGACAAAAACGTTTTGACTGCTGTTGCATTTTAAGTTTCTTCATGGCTCATAACTTCTTAAACTTCCAGAAGTCTTATAAATAAAATGGGCTAAAAAACCCCACCCTTTCATGTTTATGCTTATTTTTTGTTCTTTGGGATTACTTTGCAGAAAAACATAAGACCTTAGGAGATAATTTAAAAGAACTTGGAAGAGCAATGGCTGGAATAGGAGAAACTGATTCAGAAAGAAGTGGTGACTTGAATTTCTTCAGCATTGAGCAAGCCAAAGCAATCATTGATTACTTGAATATCAGGTATTTCTCTCTACAGCGTCCATTGCTTCTTATTTGAGTCATTTAACATGGTGGGAAATCAGCTGATAAAATAAGTTTAAATTATTTAATTGGATATATTTGCACTATGCCAACATACTGCACAGAGCAAACTTTAAAACATTTAAAAGAAGAGAAAATACGCAAGTAGCAGTGAAGATATTCAAGCCCAGGAAGTAAATTTAGCCTGGAAGTGTATAAAAATGTAAGATTATGTTGAAAAGCTTCCTTCTGGGTTTTGTTTTGAGTGATAAAAGGAAAAGGGGATGCTTGTGCGCAGAGAATATTCTTGCTTTGCCTTTAAAACATTCAACTTTTAGATTCCAACTGAGCAAAATACTGTAAGTATTTGTCTGGCCTTGACAGCTGTAGTGGACTTCTGAGGTGGTTTAAAGTTGTACTTTACAGAATTAAGGCTATAGTCATATGTGAGTCATAAAAAATGTTGCATTTCAAAGTTAGCAGAAGTTCAGTATCTGTCTGAAAATATTTTGTGGCAGGTCTTAGCTTTTAAATTGAGTCACAGAAAGATATAGAAGCATCAGTAATTCAGTTATTGATCCTGAGGAAAAAAAAAAAAGGGTCTGATAGCAGACAATCACACCTCTCCCTGTGAAGTCTTCACTTTACAGTAACTAGGTTCTGAAAGGTCAGCTACGCAGACCTTTCTCACTGAAATGCCATAGTTAGTGGCTGTACTCGTATACCACTGTTCCCAGTATGTGATGGACAAAGTGGTTCTCAAGCTGTTCTATCACCCAGGAAGGCCTGGGGGAAATGGAAAAGGTACTGTTGTAATATATGCTCCTACAGTGTACTACATCTGTTGCCCTTCAGCCCACTTTCTGACGTGCATGGTAATTAGAGGGGGAGATCTTGTGACAGATGGGTGTAACGAGTAAGGTCGCGACTGATCCGTACATAGACTTGTTGGGAATTTTCTGATTGTTCTTTTGCTAGGAAAGTTAACAAGTCAAAGAGGTGGTTTTGGACTGCTTCCCTGGATGAAAAGAGTGTTTCCTCCTGAAAAGAGGCAAAAATAATAGGGTGGCTGATAGCTTTCCTGTTTAGGGTACTCAGATTCAGGTGGGATTTAAACCCATCGTAGGAAATTTCTCTTATGATTGGGCTATAAAGTTTGTCTCTCCTGCTCATTGATTTTTGTTTGTTTCTTTCTTTCTTTTTTTGGGGGGGGAAAATATAAAAAACTTCAGATACTTCCTCTATGAAATTAGAACACGTCTTTAAATCTCAAATTTCTGTTGTCAAAGCAAACCAGTGTCCTGCCAAGTACTAGCTTTAAACTAAAAGGAAACTTGGCATTTGAGATGTCTCACTCAACTTCTTTTACTTCTTCCTTCCTGTCTATGCCTTTTGTATATTTATTTGGAGCAAATGTTCTTTCCAAATACGTCTATAGCTCTTGTGTAAATTACCCATTGAGATACATCTTGTCCATGAAGTAATTACTTCATAGTTGCAAGGATTACATTCAAGAAATTAGGTGCTTCATCCATTGGATTCACACCTTCATTGGTGTGAACCCAATCAAGCTACAAGACTTTTGCAATTCTATAGTCAAACTGCTCAACTCATTACAAGTATGTGCTACTGCAAGGTTGTGGATATCTAGAAATACACCAAAATGTGTCATAGGTGTCCAATTTATGCAGTCCATTATTTCAGTCATTCGAATATATTTTTCTAAATAAGAGCTGACTCAGCACATTTATATGGGTGCATTTTGAACTTTATGAATTCAGCAGTAGGTTGACTGAGTTTTATTACAATTCAAATTAATATAGTACTTCCACATTTTTTCTTGTTCTTCACTCTTTTTGTTTAATTTTAAATGACAGGCCCATGGCTTTTATTTGCTATTCAAGATACTCTGACATGTTTTAGTTGAGATCACATTTTTACAGGTGAGCTATAAACCCATGGGATTTATAATGGAAATGGGGACAAATTCTTAACCACCCTGGCACAAACTATGCAGCAACTATAATGACACCTTGAGGTTTGGTGGAAGGTGACAGTTACCATCTTTTTATCTTTTCTCTTTGGGCAAACACACATCAACATAGATCTTGACATTTTCTTTCAGGAAGCAGTGGAGTTAGTGTAATATGTCATTGTTAATCACCTTCTGATTCTCCTATGACATCATAAGGGCATCTACTCTTAATCTTACTTCTAAGAGTAAAATTATTTTGATGTAAAAGTAGCAATATGGGGTTTTTTTAATTGTTCACAACGGATACAAACTAAAAAGCAGTTGACATTATTTGATTTGAAGAGCATTAAATGGGGAAATTCCTTCCTTGATACGTACAGGATTAAGGGTACCAGCTTGAACAGAGTTCTTTTTAAAAATAAATAAATAAAATCCAGAAATGCCCAAAATAATGACTTACATTTTGGGGAATATTATAAATGATCTGTGCCTGTAACATAGTCCATTAGGAATATCACAATGCATTTAGAGGGGAAAGGGAAGAATTGATTTTCAGGTGCTGTAATTCTGCCACCTTTCCAAGGCACTGGAATAAATAAAAGAAAAAAGTTTGAAATCTTAAATTCCACCAATCCAGTTTGAAAAATCTGTATTTTATTTCTTGTGTGCCTGTGATGTTAATAAGCCTTTTTTTTTTTGGTCCCTTTCAAATAATCCCCATTAGAATGTTACCACCTAATAGGTGTATATGAGGGGAGACATGTGAAGTCCTGAAGTCTGCTTAAACATAATTTCTGTATCTCCACCGAAACACAGCAGGAATTCTTTGGTGAAGTACTGCAATAAAAATGTACTGCAAATGAAATGGCAAATATTGTAACAATTTAATTAATTGCCTATGTGCTTAGGGTCTGGGTGAAGGGAACTTGTAGTTTATGGCAGCCAAATTTCCTCTTCAAGTTGGTAAACAAATTTGTTTTTTAACTAATGGCAATTTAATTACTGAATTAAATGTAACTGTAGAATAAAACTTTTATTATGGCACTTAAAGAGCCAAATGTTCAATGAGGCTGCCATAATACTTCTCACCAAATTAGGAAATGCATCTGTACACGTGTGCAAAAACGTCTGTGCCCGTTTGGGTAAAAAAAGTATTTGGAAGTTTCACAGATGCATTTGCCTAACTGCTGGAAGATGTGCTGTTCTCTTGGAAGAGAGGCAGGCCATGCCACCGTTTTGTCCTCCTAATTCCCAGCTCCTTTCAAGGGCTGGAAGAGCCACGGGGCAGTCAGCCAGGGTGGCACCTGCAGGGGATGGCTCTGAGAGCTTCAGAGAGGCTGCTCTGAAGGGCAGCCTGTGCTGGGTTGTGTGGCCAGGCACAGGTACTGGAAATGTGTTTTCATAGCATTAGCACGATATCCTGCAGCAAGAAGCAGCATCTTTAGCATCAGCTAGCTAATTGCATTAGCTAATTTAGCATTAGATAATCACGTATGTTGGATGTAGTAGTTACTTTTGTAGACCCACAGAACAAATGAGGTTGGAAGGGACTTCTGCAGGCAGTCTAGTGCAAAGCCCACCTCACATCAGGCCTCAGTATTCCTGATGTGGCCTTGTAAGTGCCAAGCAAAGAGGCATTGTTGTCCGGGTTGATGGCTCTCTTAAGCAAAGTACCTGCATCCTGTCCTTAGCTGGAAAGCACAGGCACCAGTTACAGATGTTCCTTGCAGACATGGCTGTGTCTTTCGTGGGTGCATCATGCAGGAGTGTAATAAATTCTTGGAATCCTTCTTCAACCTGGACTTGTTATGAAATCACAGAGCTGTGTTTTAAATCATATGTCAGAATGGCATGACAGAAGCCAGAAGTGCTGTATCATGATTCTAAGGGAACAAGTAATTGTAACAGATGGACTGTGACAAACCAAAGCTTTGATTAAACAAATTCCATATCGTTGATCATTGGGAAAGGGAACAAGGAAAATTATTTAAAACATGTGAAAAGGAAAGATGTCTATATTTTAAGGAAGATAAATATTTTAGGCCATCGAGAAAGTCTACTTCAAGTTACTTTTGTTGTAATACACAAAACTCCAGTGTGTCAGTCTAGGGTTTTTTTTTTTGTGTGTGTGTGTGTGTGTTTTTGTGGGTTTTTTTAATTTTCCTTTGAGGAAATACTACACTGATTTTGTAACATGACCTTGAGAGAATAAATGCTTCCATTCTTTTTTGTTTTGGTGTTCCAAGATCAAAATTGTTCCTTGGACTGGCAGCCCATCCCAGAATCTGACAGCTCATTCGGCTTTGTTTCTCTCTTATCCACTATTGCTGATATTAAAGGCATAAGTATCCTGATGATAAGTGTTTCAGGAATTACTTTTTTCAGAGAAGAACTTTGTCTTCTCAGAGGTCGATTTCATATGAACAAAGTGGATGTATTGTTAAGTATCATACTGTATTTTTTATGGCCATCTGATAGTAAATCTTGACAATTAAGTGCTCTGCATAGTGTATCTGAAGTTAAATCACTTCTTTTAAAAATCTGGAATATTACCATGTTGGAGAATAACTCTCAGTTTAACAGGATGTTTAGTATTGTTACCCAACAACATTTTTACAGCTGTAATAGTACTGTATTCTCTTGTTTTCCAGCTTATTTAAACACTATCAACTATATGAATACCTCTTCCACCGTTGTGGAGAAGAACTTTTGATAAGTAATGAGGTAAGTCATTTATATAGATGGAACTCATTAAGCAGAGTTGTTTAATGAATGCACCGTGGCATATGTTTTATATTGCTCAAAGCAACTTCATGTCAACATTGCTACATTCCTAATGTAAAATGGCTGATTAAAGAATACAAGTTAGATGTTTTGATCCTCATATTCAAAATTAATTTTGGATTTGTAACAAGTGTAAATTCATTGCTTGGTTAAGATGTTAGTTCTGTTAAATCGGGAATTCTTTTGTGTATGTATTTATAAGCTGATGCGTGTAATTTGAATTAGCAATGCATGAGTCAGACTCTATTTTAAAATCAGCAGTGAAAATCAGAAAAGGTTGCATACCCAGCCTAGCCTGACCACAGTCCTGGTATTTCTGTATGCATGTGTGTGTACAGAGCTTTGTTTCTGCTGTAGCCACCAGCAGTTAATTATACTGACTGTAAAGAAACAAGCTAGCTAGAAATTCAGCATTTTGAAAGCATTTAGTTAATAATAGTGAATTGGCTTGACTGTAAACTCTGTCATGGATTCTAACGTACACGTGAAAAAATACATAGGAAAATGCATTGATGCAAGATGTGGCCTTTAATCAAACGGACAGATTCGATTCATCAAACCAACCTTCCTTCAGCCTGACTGCATTTTGAGGATATATGTTACAATACATTAAAAAGGATTTACATTTATAATTTATATCAGGAGACAACTGGTTGCTCAGAGAGGCACGGCAGTGGAATTTTTTCGGATGGCACTTGTATTTTAGCTTATCAGTACACAGTGGAGTAAAAATTAATGCACTGGAAATCTTTCCTTGCACTTTAAGCTGGTGGTTTGACTCTGGAAAAGATGTGGGATAATTTATTTCCATGTTGCTTTTAAATAGCCACGTTATAAAAAAAAGATGGACTTTTCTTGACATCGATGCAAGTATTTGGAAATTATTCTCATCATTTGTAAGGTGGGTTAAAATTGCATCTATTATGAAATCAGTAACAAAGCTGTCAATTACATAAGCAGAGCAGAACTTCACGTTACCATGTTAGGGATGGGTTTTTATATTAGCTAATCAGATAAGTGACTGGTTGCCACTTTCTAACTGGCAAAATTATTTGTAATGAGGCTTTGATTAAGTAATTTCTTGTGCAAATTTGGGTAGTGTTTCTTATCAGTTGTAAACTAGCTTAGAAGAAATGTCTTTGTTTCCTTAAAACCTGTTTCTGGGTGGCTGAGATCCGTGTACGTTGTCCCAGCCACGGAAGAGTGGTTGCTCTGCGCAGTCTGTCTGCTGGGGAGAGCCACCTCTGCTGAAGGTACCGCCTCCATTAGGGAAGGGCAGAAAGGTGTTTCTGTGAATTACTTTGGTGATGATCCCTCAAAGGAACAATTGCCATCTGCAATCATAACTGTCACAGAAACCTTCATGATGATTTTTAGCCATAATTCTTCAACAACCATATCTTACCTCTGCGCCAGTTCGGTTTAATCCATCTGGTTTGTATTCCGAGTTCCATGGCAGAGAGTCTTTAATTTGTCCAGCCACACTGCAGTGCCCAAGAAAATCAATACTTATATTCCTGTAGAGTTTATTTTGATAGGGTGATACATTGTTCTTCAATAAGTAACAGTTTATGGCATTGAAACTACACATACAAATATACAGCATTATTTGCACTTGTTTTCTGTGTTAAAACGTGATGAGAAGTGGACCTGGCACAAAGTTCGAGTTCTTTGCTACAACTTCGTTATATTTAGAAATGCTTACCCCTAAAGGAGAGCATCACCTCCTCCTGTGTTTGTAGACCCTTAGATGAACAGCTCAAACCCTGACAAATTAGTGGGGCTGATGTGGTTTGGTGTGTCTGGCTCTGGCAGGAGCACGCCTGGTGTTGCATGCTCTGCAGTCCATCTGCTTAAGGAACGGAAGGGGGCAGGAGATGGACTGGGAAACCTGCCTGCTGAAAGCAGACAGTAAATCTGTGCTGAAAGGATGACTGCTGTCTTGCTATGTAGATCAGTGTCTTAGCAAAAAAAACCACCACAAAAACCACAACAAAACAACAAACAACAGAATCTGGGTGTAGACCCACCGTGGCCTACAGCTGCATACGATCCTTACTCAAAGCTGAGAGCTGCTAATGTCTAAAAAGTTGTCTTCTAGCTCCAGCAATAATAGTCTGTTCCTTTGGAATGGGGGACTCTAATTGTGGTGGCTAGATTTGCCCAAATAACAAAAGCCACGGTGTTCCAACAGCTTAATTACAGTATTATCTCATTTTGCAAATGAAGACTTTGAGACAAGTCAGCAAAATGACCTGCTTCAACTGAGATGATTTGCTTCGAGTGAAATGGCTTCTTTTGCTCAGTGAGTAAATTTGTGCTCAGTGTGTGTGCCAAAAGTATTACCTACAGAATAAAACCCCAACAGCCTAATGAGAAGACTCGCTTCTTTAAAAGAGATGTGGCTACAACAAATAAAAGCAGTACTTAGTGTTGTAATGGATATCCTTTCAGAGAAACCACAGTATGTGTTCCAGAAGAATCCTAGAGCGATGGATTGTAAACTCACTGAATTTTATTTTTTCTCTAGCACAGGCAGTGTTCTCCATCAGGTTTCCTTTTTGATCTTTCACTGCAGTTATTTCCAAATGACCTTGTCATTTCCTGTGTAGAATAAAATCAGACAAGAAAAGGGAAATGACTCAAAACTCAGATTATGCATACAATATCTGTGTCCATGCCACTTAACAAAATTTAAGTTACTTAAATGTGGCACATAATTAGTGGAGCTTCACAGGCTGGTTAATATTCTGCATTTGATGCAGCTAGCGTAATAGAACCACCTTTGTAAAATACAGACAGTATGTGCCTTTAAAAAAAATAAAAAAGGGCAAGAAATGCCTGACTAATTTAAATATATTTTTGCAGTAGTTAAAGCCTTTAAACCAAACTGCCTGAGGTGAGCACATTGCCTAGGAAGAAAAAAAAAAATGGTTACAACTGAAAGACACGAGTGCTTGGTTAGATGATAAAGCACACATCTAACCTACTCTGGCAGTATTTAAAACTTGCCTTTCCAGCTATCAAACCCCTTATTTCTCCTTCACTCCAGATCTACAAAGACCTATATATTATGTATGCATGAATACCTGTTAGGAAACATGATGATAGAAGGAATTACTGAGAAGTGTTAAGATTGCCAAGTAAATTTGTTGCTTTTTTTCTGTTACCGTTATGAGCAGTTCCCCACGTTTAGAATGATTACAGCAGAAGCATTGGTTTAGCTGTTCTGTGGCTATGATCCAAAATAAAATGCATGTAGTGCTAACATACCAGAGTTCTTTGGGAATATTTTTGTTAAAGATACTGGTTTTTTACTCTCTAGCTGTGATTTAGTACACCTATATTAGCCTGCAATTTCAAAGGAAGCAAAAGGAGTACAGACTAAATCTTGATGTGCAGGGATTCAGTGGAGCAATTCTTATTAACACATGTCAGATCTTATAACAAAGGTTTAAATTGTTAATACGTGAATTGCATAGAAGTTTTTATTATTTTCTATTGCTATGATCAGTTAACTTATTTTGCTTTGATATATATTTGATATATTATAGCACAACTTCTATTTCTTTCTCACAATTACAAATTGTACCTTATACTGCAGCTCATGTTTTTGCTGCTCTCTGTTATGTATTTTTGGATGGAATGAGGCTAAGATCTTTTGGGATTATGTCTGCTTTGAAACATTTCCTAATAAAAATAATGTGGTTGGTAAATCTAGTTTTATTCCTAGTTGCTTTAGCCAGCCTGATGGAGTAATCTGCTATTTTATGACCCAGATGACTAGCTAGGTTTGACTTCTTGAAATAGTAACGTACAATGTAATTTTCTTTAGAGATGTCATAGTGGGTCAGGTTGCAATAAAAATATCGAAGATTAAGTTTAATGGCAGTGCAGATTCAGTATTATAGCAGTCACTAGTATCATCCTCTGTATTTAGAGTTCCAACACAGTTTCCATTAATGCCTTCTTTCCATGTACTACTTACTGGCTGAAACATTAAGCTTTCGGACCGTGTCTGGTCTTTATCCAATTGTGGGTTGTGTTTGGTTTGGTTTTTGGTTTGTGGTTGTTTTGGTTTTGGGTTTGTTTTTTTTTTTTTCTTTAATTTTAAACAAAATCCTTTCTGTGTTTGAATTTAAGGGGGTGGATAGGAAGAATATACTATTTGTAAGCTAATAAAGCTTTTTTTTCTGATAGCAAATGACCTGAAGTCTGGGACTTGACTTTGATATGTAATCTTCGTTAGGTGTTGCATATTTAGATTGCTTAATCAATCATTGCTTAAACAACTTTGCTCAGTGATTTCTTGAGAACTGCATTTTAAAGACGTATGAAACCAGAACATTTCCAGAAGTGTATCAGTTCACACTAGAGGGACTTGTTCCCCAGCTAATGGAGAGCATGCTTTTCAAAGCTTGGAGGTTAACAGATATTTGCAATGCTTAAAACCCTCCGAGTTGATTTTCTCTAGCTTTGTTTGGTAAATATCACCATGGAAAAGCCATCAAGGCTACTCTGAAGGAAATAAGAGCATAGGACTGGAAGGGACCTCTTCAATTTTCAGCAGTAGTGCCACTTTCTTGTAGGATAATGCATATAATCCTCTTCAGAAATTTGTCCAACTCTGGCTTTAAAGGTTCACTTTTTGGTCTTTGTTCTTCCAGTTAGAAAGCTGCTTCCATAATGCTTACAAAACGTATCATTTCCGAGCGTATTCATGACAAGCTCACGTGTGTTTGTCCATGTGCCCATTTGTGCCAGTATTGACCTTTCGTTCTTGCTCCACCCTCAGAGTTTATTCTTCTAGTGTATAAAGAGACAGCAATTCTCTTGTCAGCCTTCATTTAGCTAAACCAGAAAAGCCAGCCTTCTCTAATCTTTGCTTTCAAAGTAGGCTTTTGATACACGCGTTCTTACTTAAGTACCAGCCCCTAGTCATCCTGATGGCCTTTTTCTATAGTTGTTTAACCTTAAATCAGTTTTGTTTGAACGTAAGTGACTAAACTGACATAGTATTGTTGCTGAGATAAAAGCAAAGCCTTGTAAAATTAGCAATAGTGCTTGGCTTTTTTTGCTGCTGGGAATAGTCTACATGATAAGTCCTAGAATCACATTTCATACCTCGATCATGTGGCTGTCTCGTCGTAGGTCCACTATTCTAGTTTTCCTTTATTACCATATTTTCCAGCTGTGGTACTGCCAGTGCACAGTAAGTTTGGTGAAAAATGATGTCCCTACAATGTCACCTCACCACTTGTCATTGAACACAAGAGCGAGTAGTCTTCAAGGGCATTCAGTTCCATCCATATGATGTTCCTGCCCTCTCATGAATTGATCATGTGCCTCGCATGTCTTTTGTCTAGAAAATCAGTTATCATAGTAAGCAAACTATTGAATTAGTCTGGCATTATGTATCTTTCATACACCGGTGTTGTGTTATATCCCATTTTTCTTTAATTTCCACATCCTTATTTATGTTTTTCTTCAAAACATGTTCCTCAAGCCTTTACTGCTATGAAGATCAAAACTACAGCTTCAAGAGTAGGTTCATTATTTTATGATTATGAATGTTTAAAACTAGCAAACTGGTACTTGGTCTTTTGATGTCTGAGGGGAAACTTTTGATGTCCATTACAGAAGCGTGTAGTACCCAAGCCTGGATTACTGAAGTAAGCAGCTGGAGAGCCAGTGGGTTTTGTGACAGAAATCACCGGTACTCAGTCCTTTGATCTTGAAGCTTGCTATGGCTACAACCAGAGAGATCTTGAAGGACTCGTAATTAGTCTGAATGAAAAGTGGAGTCTGTTGGAATTGTATGCAATGTTACTTGAAATATCTTAAGCGTTTCTTACACAGTAGAAACCACCTTTGTTTTTCAGAGCTTGTCTTTAATATACTGGAGATATACTGGCCTTTAACAGTTAGACTTCCATGTAGGTCACATGCTGATGGTCTACAGCAATTTTAACATTCCCAAGGCTTGGTAGCTGAACTGTGCAGCCCTGAAAGCCAGTGAGAGCTGCAGAGAGTTAGTGGAACTCGTAAGCTGATGCTGAATTCTTTTACAAATCTTGCTTTAGAGAATGATTAACAAAATGTTTTTAAACTAATTTTCTTAGGAAACATCAAATACAAACCAAACCTGCTTTTTAATTCAGTAACATGTGTGAAGTCATGAAAGTAAAAATTCAGACAGGAAAAATACCAAATAGCTGACAGAGGCTGTGCCTTCAGTATGCTGAGCACTGTGGCTCTGACCCAGCCAGCATTTAAACAAGCGCCTCTTTTGAAGCACTTCGGAACTCGTGTTTCAGTGGACCTATTCACATAGATAACAAAATAATTGGAACTAAGCAAAGATCAGTAATGCTGTTTCACAGAAGATTTTGGATATATTTTCAGTTTGATTTAATTCCAGTTTAAAACAAAACAAAACAAAGAACACTTTTAACAGAATCACTGTTCTTACATGTCTCAGCTTAAACTCCCTCACGCCAAAGCAGTGCTCTCGAAGACTGTTTCAGAGCTCAAGCTCCATCCTGGCACCACACAGCACGGTTGGCTCTGCTGGAGCAAGGTCCACGTGGCTTTGGGGTCTGCAGTGTGCCCTTGGCTGTCCATAAGGCCTGTGGCTGGGGAGACAGGAATCTAGAAAACAGGTTGCTAGGTCAGCCAGTGTGACAAACCACGTCAAAATGCTTTGTACATGAGCTGGTGAGAACCAGGTAGGTTGCTGCTGGCGTGTGGATAGAAAGCAAACTCCATCCTAATTTTTTAGGTAGTTCAAAGAATAACATTTCCAAGGAATCTGCCAAAAAACCCCAAAACCAATTAACCTTTTAATTTTATTGTAGTTAATCCAATACATTCTATCCACTGCAGACCAGTACTATTTTCTGTGTTCAAGTCTTCCGTGTAACAGAGCAAGGATCGAGGAGTTACTCAGGAAGTTACTGTATTTCATGGATATTTTGCTGGCTCAAATTTAGCTGCCTTTTTGGTTGGTTTGCTTGGTTGTTGTGTTTTGATTGTTTGGTTTTGGTTTTGGTTTTTGGTTGGTTGGGGTTTTTTTCTTTGTTTTGGTGTTGGTTTTTTTTTAATTGTCTGTCAGCTGGTACCATTTTGGTACTTGTTGGGCCAGTGTGACTTCCTGGAGACTGGCTTGCCAGAGCCATTGCCCTATTTCCAAAATTTCCAGCATCATTTTTAAGTGGCAGGCAGAGATCCATGACCTTATACTACAGTGGAGAAATATTTTTGTATCCTCTACCTTTATCTGCAGCTTTTCATCATACTGAAGATTAAATTGTATCCACAAAAGCATCTGTGGAATGGACAAGTGATGTGATATTTCATGGGAATGTATCCCCATGGGTGATTATTTATGTATCAAATTCCTATATCTAGTGAGCTTATGTTAGGAATATCACGTTGACCTTATTCATATAGATAAACAGCATGGCATGTCTTTACTGGGATGATTTATAGTCAATATACATTTTTATTAATTTGTATCCTTTTAGTTGGTGTTATAAGGACAAATGTATTTGAAGTCTAAACAGCAGACAAGTTTTGCAATCCTTTATAGTCCCTCTTAAAAATGCACCAGAAAGTTTGAATGTTTTCTAATTTCACCTCGAATTTTACAACTTGTCATAAATTACAGCATGAAGTATTTTTACCAAACATTGAATCTGATGTATTTGAATATTTAATTCTTAAAATATTATTTTGATTTCATATAAATACGCTCAGCTCAGCAAAATGTGGTGTTGCTAATTAGAAAGCTGAGTTTTATAGGATGTCTGGTGGGTATGTGAGGTAACTTATATTGCTACTTAGGCTTACATTTAATAAACCTTAGCTAGGGAAATTGTTTAAATTTCAAAGAAAAGATAATAAATAAAATGAGGACATAGAATATTAATGCGAACTGTGCCTTTATTTTGTTAAAGCATTCAAAGTTAAATAGTGGTGGTCTGTTAACAATCTTAGGGCTATTTGGCAAGTCTTTAAACTTACTCAATAATCAAAACATAAAAGGACAATGGAAACTTTTCACAATAAAAGAAAAAGGAGTTGAGTACAGAAACCAAACAAATTACTCTCTGCTTTTTCTTGGTAAGGAGGTGAACTTTATAGGAAGGGCAGCAAGCTCGGAGTTAGGGTTGCCTTTTCCTGTCTTTGTTATAAATTACATCTGTCTGTGAAGAATCCTCTCCAGTTACTTTGTGGTTCATGGCTACGGGGGAGGTGTGCATGTCTATCTGGGATGGAGCAGAGAAAGACAGATGAGGGGGAGCCTTCTTTTAATTGTAGTGGATTTTTTTTTTCACTTAGGAAATGGCAAGTCCTCATATTAATTTGCCTTGCTTACTAAATATACAGATGGGTAAAATTCCTAAAATCCCAGCTGTGTACATAGCATATTAACAAAACAACTGTTTTCTTCAACATCTGTATTATTTGTTCTTTGTAGCTTGCTAGACTTTTGGAAGACTTCAACACCACTTAGGTTCAGTGTAATCAAATTCAAAATGTTCTTATTAGGGCTTAAATGGGGAAAACATTTGGCAAAGGGGTGGACTGTGTCCAGTTCTGGGCCCCCCAGTTCAAGAGGGACATAAAATTGCTTGAGAGAGTCCAGCGCAGAGACACAAAGATGATGAAGGGAGTGGAGCATCTCTCTTATGAGGAGAGGCTGAGGGAGCTGGGGCTCTTCAGCTTGGAGAAAAGGAGACTGAGGGGAGACCTCATCAGTGTTTATAAATACAGAAAGGGTGAGTGCCAGGAGGATGGAGCCAGGCTCTTCTCAGTGATGCCCGATGACGGGACGAGGGGCAATGGGTGGAAGCTGAGGCACAGGAAGTTCCATGTAAACATTTCACGGTGAGGGTGACAGAGCCTGGAACAGGCTTCCCAGGGGGGTTGTGGAGCCTCCCTCTCTGGAGATATTCCAAACCCCCCTGGACGTGTTCCTGTGTGAGCTGGTACAGGTGATCCTGCTCTGACAGGGGGGTTGGACTGGACCTCCAGAGGTCCCTTCCGGCCTCTGACATCCTGTGATTCTGTGACTTGATCCAAAGCGTAATGCTTGATTCTTTCATGAGGGTCCGAATACACTGCAGCAATATTTTGAGGCACTAGAAATACGGGAAGAAGCTGCCAAATGGTCATGGGATGAGAGCCATATAGTTTGGCTTAGTGCATTCTTCATGTCCTCCTTTCCCTGGACCTAGTGAGCACCTAAAGAGAACGGGCTGAAGTAGCCCATGTGTAGTGATGTGGGTAGGAGAGAATGGGTCCAAGGCCAAGTTCCTACACTAGTGCTTTCACCATGCGATCCTGAAGGAAGAGTCATTTACAGGTTGCTAGCAACAGAGGAGAGGGGGAAATTGTCCTTCCGGTGTTTCATGAGTAAAACTATTACAGCGTGGTTTATGGTTTGGCTTCCCATTGAATTGTTGAAAATTTGGTAGTGAAGTCATCCTGAATTTCCTCTTGACCAACTTAAAACATCTGAGGACTACTTAATTGTTTATACCTAATCTTTTCTTTCTCTTACTTGTAAGAGTGGGCAGAATCTTTGGCTGACCTTAAGATGCCAAGGTGGTGAGTGTTAGTATGAACTTTGTCGTTTTTGTGTGTGTGTGGTTTGGGGTTTTTTTCCAGACTGATTTCACCCTCAAATTTTGTCTTTGTCTCGGAATGCAAAGCGTATGCCAGAGCTCCCATAGGTTCTGCAGAGTTACACTGCAGATGGTGCTGTGTCCTGGATAAAACCCAAACAACCATGGATGTTTTCAGCTGAAATACACAAACACTGTGCTCTCTACGTTTTATGATGAATGGTCCCTTCTGATCTCCTTCACTGGTTCTACAAGAATCCATCAATACTGTAAAAACATATTGCAGAAAATAGTTAACTGCTTTCACAGCACAGACCATTAGTTTATTAGCATGAATTACATGCTAATACATGTATCACTCTATTTTCTTCACGTAGGAATTCGTGAGCTTGGTAAAAGTTTTGTCTCTGTTCTATTCAAATAACACTGCACAAGGAACAGTATCTTCTGGGCAGTTGCTCTGTGGTTTATTTTGACTGTGCCTATCAAATTTGGCATGTGAACGCAGTCTAAGGAAATGGCATAGATTCTGAGTGATAAAGATGATGGTTGCATGCTTCATGTATAGCAGGGCCATCCAAATATGGTCTGAGCTGTGAAAACATCCCATGCTTGAGGAGTCTTGAAATTTGGATTGATCAAGGCTGTAGGCAAGTTGCAGGTACTTACAGGCTGGGATTCAGCTCTATATAGATTCACTGACTGTTGTGAATGGGCTTGCAATGCATTGCAACCATTAACAATCCGTGCAGTACTCTTGCTAAATCAAATGGAGGAGTGATAGGGATGTTCCTTAGAGCTTATTTTACATTGAATATCTGCCTAACGTTTTCTCAGAGTTTTTCTTAGCAATCATTTTGTATTCATGACACCCATTTATCATTTTCATCTGTCCATTATACATTTAGGTTTTCTGTTGTTCTAAGAAAGATACTTTGCCAGCTTTTTGTATTCTTCAGGAGTTAGAGTGTAGTTGAAGATTTACATTTGGAGAAGTGTGAAATTACCTGCAATGATCATATTTTGAAAGCAGTATTTAAAGGTTTTATCCTCACCTAGGCTTGTTGCAAGAAACTATTTTCAGGTTGTAGCATTACTGTTGTCCCTGCAGGCCTAGATTAAAAGAAAGTGAGGGCTAGAGGCTAGGTTGCTGACTTCTTTCTTTTCTCTTTTTCAAGTCCTACCGGTGCCCTGCAGTGGGATTTCTAAAAACATCATTAGGTTTGTGTCCATTTTGAGAATGATTCTGTTGCTAGGTGTGTAACTCCATGCTGAACCATTCATTTCTGGATAATAATCACATTTTGTTTGAGAAATCAAGAAATTGTCAGGATGGAAGGAGCCAAATTTTACTCATTTTATCATGACAGAGATTTTATCTTTTGTCCCTCCCTCCTTGCTGCACTTGCAAATAGAGCTTTCTGAATAACTGAATGTGAAAATAATATCCTTTTCTTTGCAACCCTGGCACAGCAAAACACAATCGAAGTTAAAGACAGGATTTCAGTCTTATCTCTCCATTTCCTAACCACTGCTGCTCTGACTTCAGTTCCTACTCTTGTTGTTCATACTGGTTTTATTGCAGTGTATTTAATTGTCTCTCTCTTTGTTCTGATCAATCCTCAGTTAAATGGGAAAATAATAATAATAATAATGATGATGATGATGATGTACATAATCAAATTATCAGAAGTATTCGGTCAGTCCGAGCATTACTGGAACTTTGTAATGAGTGGAAAGAACAGGACCTTGCTATCAGTCATAAAGGCCAAGCCTTTAAAACTGAGAATGCAAAGACATTGGCAGGTTTTTTGGAGAATTTAAATGACAAATGATTGTGTATAATCAGAATTAGAGCAACTGAAAAATCATACAGCATGGATAGACTTTATTAATGTTGGGTACAAATGACAGACATTAGACAAGCTTAGAACTCTGACAGACTAGGAGAAAATATTTGACGAGATGAAATAAGAACTTGTGGATTATTTTTTTCTTTCATAGTAGTGGGAATATTACTTAAATGAATAAGCAACAAACCATGTGCATGAGAACATAACAGAGAAGTCTGCAGTAAGAGAGCTTATTTAGGAAACAGGAAAGTTTAAAAATTCCATTATCCAGGCAACAGGACATGGTGTATTTAACAGGGTACTGGGGGTTGCTCTGGGAATTGGGGATTAAACACTGAAGTTTTTCAGTTCTTGATTGCCATTTTAATACGTTTACCACTTTGCAGACTGTAACACGAATTCTTCTCGTTCCTCTGCGTAGTTAACAAAGTGAATACAATTAAAAAGACAACTTGCTTTCTTCCTCAGCACTTATCTGTTAATGTATTACCAATTTGAGAAGCAAAATTAATTACTTAATCAGGTGGGTGTCAATAAGTCCAACCTACACAGAAATATTGAATTTGATTATTTTTTATTTTCTCTTTCTACCAAATCAATTGGGGAAGAATGAACGAAGAGTATGAGTGTTAACAAGCTAAATCCTGCTCTCTGGAATTCAGATGTATAAACGGCCCTTTTTATATATTTTTGCCTCTTGTATCCTCTGTGTCAAGTCCAGTAAGATCAGTATGGCAGGGGGAATAAAAGGTTCTCATTAAGAGTACCCTGAACTTGCCTAATTCTACAATAACAGCAGTGGTGCAGCGGGGTATGACAACTTCATTTTCACACAGGGGTCAGATTGACTGTCAACAAATTCCCAGTTAAGACCCAATTTACTTGGGCTGCATAAAAACTTCAGTGTTACACTAATATTCTGTTGAACTCTATCTTCGGGAAGCAGTAATTTCTGCTCATCAATGACATCTTGAATTTGCAAATTAAAGACATTGTTGAGATGGACACTTGTGGACAAATTCATCATGGGATAACCTACGAGGAGATTTTTAATGCCTGTGCTTGTTTTACTCCACTCAGGTATAAATTTTGGATGTGCAGTTAGGATTTGCAATCCAAATTCAGATATCCTCAATCTGTGGTACCTGAAGTAATTTCAGGGGATCTACTCGGTTTGTATCTAAAATAGACACTGCATTACCACGGTATGTAATGATAGCAAAATAGGGCCTCGAGCTGAAAACTATTAAATTCAAGATTATTCTTGCAAAAATGTAAACATCCCATACTTACAGTTGCATAAAATGCTGCTATAGCTTTGCTGTGTGCTTGTTTATGTATAAGTAGAGTAGAAAGTGCTGTATTAGTTCATCATGTGGATCATTCCCAAATAAGACTTCATATTCAAATAATTTTAACTACTTTTGCTTTGTATTTTCTGTGATGAATTAAGGAGTGTAGTTAGTTTTCATCATCAAGAGAAAGCTGCTGCAGTGTTTCTGCAGCATAACAGGCGTTATATTTGTTAATATACTTTGGGAGCATTTAAATTCTAATCACGCAGACGAAAGGAAATTTCAAGTAATGGCAAGTAAATTTAAATTACACAACAGTAAAGACTTTCATACCTTTGAAAATATTTCAGCACTGGCTTTTTTTTTTTCATTGGCTTTGATTATCCATGATCACAGCAGCAGAATTCTATTGCTGTTGCCATAATTTCTAAAGCGTAACTGTGCTAACATGAAATATGTATATATAGGTACATTTGCCAGCTTGTTTTAGTTTCTTCATTCGCTTTCCACCTCATGTACTGGGAGGGGCTGCTGCTCAGTACACTGGCTGAGGAAAATGCAGAATTGTTGCAGGAGAAAATGGAGATATGCAGGCAACATTTGCAGGGAGAAAAAAAAAAAAGCTTTTCTTTCCTCTGGTCTCAGAGTGAAGAAAATTCGGTTTCTGTCCCATAAAACCTACCTCTTAGACTTCTGGGATCCCTAGGTAAGCTAACCACCATTTGCTGGCCATGCACTTGCAAGTCTCTCACAAACAGTTTGTAGGGGAGTATTTTTAGGCCATGCAAACTTGCCAGCTGTGCACCCATTGCACATGAGTCTGGATCAGGCTTCTCAAGCTGTGTATGTCTAGTAATCTAACTCATGTTGCTTGGCTCTTCCTGCAAGCTGAGCCTTGGCTAAGGTAGAAAAATGCAATACAAGACACTCGGTGACTGTGGAAGAGAGGAAGGTTCTGTCCAAGGAAGCATTTTCCTGCCCTTTTCCATCTTGATGCCCTCCTGCCATGAGACTTTGCACCTCTTCAGAGCACCTGCTTAATGTAAAAATGAGAAGGGATAACCAAGCCCCTGTGACCAAAACCAGAACTCCATTTCTTTTTTGCTGCCATGCTTGACCTCTGCTCTTTTAAATCCTATGCACAGTAGTAGAAAGGGGATGTGCTTTAACAGCTTGTCAGGTATTAAGCAGTGATAAGTTTGAGCCAGAAATCATGCTATCAGTTGGAAGGAAACAATAAGGCCACATATAGTTAATTTTTAATAAATTTTGAGTTACGCTATTCTTTTAATTACGTTAATCAGACAGGCTCCAACACTGCAAGCCTTAGGGCTTGAAGTACAATTTCAGTGCTTTGTAATAAAATTGCCAAACTTTGGAAAAAGATGAAGTGGCTTAATATTAAACATTTGCTTGATTTACATTTTACTAACCCGTGCACTTTATAATTTGTATTTTTTCAGAGCAAGGTAACTGCCACAGCAGAACGATCATAATAGTAATTGTGAGTAAGCATTCCTTTTGCACACAGGTTTTGGTTATAAACAAGATGAATGAAGGGGCCTGGATTGTCAAGGGAATGCTGGAGATCTACACAGCCTTTCGCTTCAAGGTCATAGGTTTAAGCACACGTCATTAAAGACAGAAAGTTAACATCTGACTGCTGCTTCATGATATACGTGAAATGAGTTGGTGGTGTCAGTACAGGAGTACCAGGAGAAGGTACAATTAGTTTAATTACAAGCAAAGAGGTAGGACTAGTGCATAGGTCCCAAAATGAGGAGGAATCGGGAGATAACCAATTCACCAAGGCTCCTGTCTTCCCTTGCATGCAGTCCTAAGGGCTGTATTCATTCTTCAGTCTGGAAAGGTTGTAAGCTGCCCTACTTGGTCTTATTTGATGTCACAAGCTTAAATGAGTTGAGCTGGGTAAATAGTAGGTGGGAAAGGATCCAAGGAAAATTCAGGTAGAAGATGTTTTGTTGATGAAGTAATCGTGAACGTGGTCTGATGCTGCTACAGCACAGCACAACAGGCTCTTTGAGAGAAGCTGCAAAAGTGATACCCTGACCACACGTCATTACCTCAAGCACATAAATCACAAGCCATGGTGTCCTCGTGACTGCCTTCCAAGTGAGTAATTACAGCCTGCCAATGTTAAGTCCCCATTAAAGTTAATCGAATGAGGTACTCTCTTTTGATCACTTATGCAGTGTTATTGGTGTTTAAGGCTTTTTTGAAGAAGTGGTTGCTTTTCAGTGATGTGATCCCTTTATGTGAGACCTCTAAGAACATTAGGTGCATTTAGAGGAAGGAGTGTGTGTAACATGGCAGGGTTTTTTATTAGCCATTTCATGTTTAGTTGTCAAATTGAAGTAAATTGCTTCTGTCTACTGTTGTGAAAAGTGCAGTATTTTCCCCTTTTGTTCCATGCGCCACTGAGATTTTAAAAGGGTACTGTTCTGCAGCTGTCTTTTCTCTTCCTTTGGTCTTGTTGTTGTCATTGTTTGTTTGGAAATCTGGGCTGAGACTGGACCCAGGATGCCTTTGCTCAATGCACACGGGTTTTAGTGAAATAAATTATTTCAACCATTGTAAAAGAGCCCTATGACTTCTCCTTTCTATAGTGACTTTAGTTACAAGCATATACAAAAGTAAAAAAAAAAAAACCCAACAACACAAAAAACCCCAACCAACCAACCCAAAAAACCCAAACAAAACCAAACCACCCACAAAACATCTTCACAGAAGTAGTTACTTTCTTAATATGCTCTCTTAAAAATATTTTATGAGTAAGAAGGGAAATGAGGGGAGAAAGAACAGAGGAGGAGAAACTCAGCCTTTGAGACAAGGAGAGAAGCAAAGGAGGTTTGCAAGGAACAATCCAGAGATAGGCAATCCTGGCTTGGTTTGGTTTGTTTCTTTTGCCATTAAGCCCTTGTTGCTTGTATACTTAAAGTTTTTATGCCTTTGAAAGAGATTTTAGTCTCTGGGTTTTTTTATGGATTTAATATGTGCATACATTGAAAATATTTACTAATATTTTATATTTAATGCGGGCTTTTTTATTCTTAACACTGGTCCAAAGCAGAAAGCATTTTTTGAAGAACTCTTACCCATCTGAACATTTGAATTAGTCTAACGTAGCAGTTGTCAACTGATTGGTGGTTTCACTTAACTGTTTAATGGGGAAGATTTTGTAATAGAATTTTTTGAATGAAGTTGTGGTTTACTTGTAAATAAGTATGTGATGCTCAGTGAAAGGCTCTCTGGAACTTTCCTGAATTTTTTATTCTATAACCTTAGCCCATGTTTTTGTTTTATGAGCAAAGTGAAGTTCCAAGTACTTCATTGAAGAGGCAAGATGTCTTTTTGAGTTAATATGTCAAAAGCTTCTCTATAAGAAAAATACATTTCATCCCCTAGGTATCCATACATTGCAAGAGTATTACTTCTTTTCATAAAAGATTCCATCTGAATTCACATGATAACCTTATTTTTGGCAGAGACAGTTTAAAACCTAATCAGGGTTGAAAAAAGTAGTCAGAGGTCAAAAACTAAGATATTTTTGCAGTAGTGTAGGAGAAATGTACATAGGATGTCAGTGCTCTTCCTGAAAGAAAACTTGGTAACTAGTCTCTCACTTTGCACCTTGTTTTTTTTTTCACCTGCAAATCTGAATACAAAATTTCTTTGGCATACAAATCAATTAGGATTGAAAATTGTTGCCATCTCTGTAAGAAAATGACACAGACTTCAAGTCATCTATAAAAAAATTAACAACTTTTCGCTCACAAGTCATGGCAACCTGTGATATATCATTGGAGGATTTTTAGGGTTTGAAAGAAAAAAATAAATCCAACAGAACTTCTGCATTTCGGATATATTATTTCATCAGCTTTATTGTAAAAAGCTGAAATTGTTCAAATGACCTCAGTGAAACAATTTGGACTACGATTCCCGGAATGCTCGTGAAGCTGACGTGTCTTCATGTTCTTAAAAAGTCATAATCCATCATTCTGATGTTAGATCAATGGATTATGACTTTCTGATGTCAGAGCTGTGAATTAAGACTTTTTTGAGTACAGCCTGCTATCCAATTATTGTCCCTATTCATATATTATAAATCATTATTCCTTCACCAGGTAGTCAGCAGTTTCTATTTCCTAATGTTTCAGAGCCTTCTTTTTTTAGCCATTGTGACACTCCCATTGAGCAATCAAAACGAAGAGTGCTGACCTGAAAAATAAAGCTTCTGTCACAGCAAATTGTTGAGGGAACAACATTCATTTCTAACTCTTGTATTTTCTGTTGAAATAAAGGGAATTAGATTAGATTGAAACAAATCTCATCCCCTTCCTGCACAAACAAGAAAAGTTGTTGGCATATGTTGACTTCACTTTTAAGTGCTCGTGCCTGAGCTCCTAAAAATTAAGCTTCTGATAAGTTTGATTTTTTTTCTTCTTTTTTTTTTTTATATGAAAATAGATCAGCTTCTGATTCAAAGCTGAAATTTGCCAACGTGCTGCCTTAAGTGATTGTGTCTATTAGGTGCTGTTAAACTGAAGTTCCTTTGAATGAATTATTTATAGAGTAATAAACTTACTTCTAATGCAACAGAGTATATGATAAAAGTAAAAAATGCTTTACTGTAACTGGTTTAGGTGTGTCGTATCCAAATACATCTTAAACAACTTTATTAGAAGATATTCAGGGAAAGAAGAGCTATTTTAGGACCTATCATGCATCCAGAGAAGCCATTAAATGAAATGTAATCATGTTACATTGGGCGGTTATCTCAACAGATTTCTCAAGCTAAGGGAATTTAGGTCTAGTCCGTATGTGGATGGGGAAAAAAAAATCAATAGTATGATCTTGTTGGTTTTTATTTCATTTTGCTGTACTGATAGTTCTTCATTGGGATGCAGTTTTCACACTGGATGGCTGTGCATAAAATATGTCCAGTCAGTACATTGCTAGCAGAGTTGTTGTCAAAAGGGATGGTAATCGATGAAAGGGACAGCGGTAAATGAATGGGGTAGAATTTGTCTTTTATTAACTCTTTGTTCTAGTCCCGTGTCTATCACAAGAGAGCCAGCGCAGCGCTGGCTTGTACCTCAGTTTCTTCTTTGAGTGGCCACATGGATTCTAAAATCTGTGTCCCAAGGACTCTTTGGGTGGCACTTTTCTGAAGAACAGATTTGTGTGTCTTGTGTTACCCCCACTGCTATTCAGTGAAGGGCGTTATCTGAGACAACATGAGAAAGTTACTATAGTATTTAGCATGTCCTGTCATCGAGTAGTTGGGGGGGCAATGCTTTAATAGGCTGCATTTTAATTCTTCTTAAAGGAAGACACTGTCTTGGCATATCCATCTCGTTCCTTACTGTTTATTTCAGGAGTTCTGGACATCAATGGCATCCTTGCTCTCACCTTCCTCCTCCTGTTATCTCTACTATGTTTTCGAATTTTGGCCATCAAGACTTCCAGGGTGCTGCAGAGTGTTAGGGAGAGCTTATTTGTTGGGAGAGCACAGAAACGGATATTCCGTGAATGCTTTCAGAGGAAACATGATTTCAAGGTCAAGTGCCAGCACAGGGAGAAACCACCATCAGGGCTTCGAAGCTGTTCTTACTTTAGATAGTTTTCCAACGTGATACAGCTTTAGAGCCCAATTCTGCTGACGGGGAGTCTGGCAAAGCTCCTTCTGCCATCCACAGAAAGTAGGCTCCAACCCATTGTGAAATTTCCAGTTAAATGCCAGTGGCCACTAGATGGAGACATGATATTTTATACATTAGTGGGTATACAGATGGTAATCAAACCCACCAGCTGCTGCCTGCTCTTTCCGGGCACCTTGCCAGTTTACTGGCAGTATGTTGACTGGGAAGCAGACAGTGACACACTTTGATCGAAAAGCTTGTATGATGATTTTTTTTTTGTTGTAATATTATTGTTTTTTGGTTTTTTGGTTTTTTTTTTTTAATGATAAAAGAGATCAAGATGTGTATCTTGATCAAAGGGTATTGCTGTCTGCTTCCCCACCAGCAACTTCTAATTTATAGAAATCAGATTGCATGGAAAGCAATCAGCAAAGGTTTGAGGTCTTTCTTGTTCTCACTGCCAAGACATGCTGACAAGTGAGAAAATTAAAATCAGAGAAGGTAGGGAGAGAACTAGTAAAACACTGGTTGAAACATAATTATTTAAAGTCCACCATTTTAATAATTTTAGGGTGTAAAAAAACCCTCAAATTGCTATCACTTGTATTGCAAGAGCGCCTTAGATCTTCCTCTGATGGAGGATGCTGCTCTGAGACTAATACACCATTAAGAGACAAATTTATCTATTACCTGTTGTCATGGAGAAATAAACTGTCTTTGGTTTTGGGGCCAAGTTTTTCAAAGGGTATCTCCTAGCAGGTCTGTTTTTTCCACAAGGAAAAATTCATCCAGTTCATCCAGTATGATTTATTAGGATCTATATACATCCTATAATGAACACCTGCAAAGAACATTTAAACCAGTCAGTGCTATAAATGTGAAGATAGTGTCTGCAGAGGGACCGTACTGAAAATTTGTCTATTATATTTGGTAAGGTGTCTTTTCTTTAGGGTCTCTAGTTGGGTCTTTTTTCTTTTCAGCTCTTGGTATCAATTCCTTCTTTAAAAAATATTTTTTGGGTTAGAATTTTTTTTTTAACTCCTCCTAGGCTGAAACATGGATGGTGTGAGCTGGAGAAAGACTGTATTTCAGGGCATAGGTGAATATTTCTGGACAACACAAAAACACAAACTCAGCAGCAGTGGTGAGAGTTGCTTCATATTCTGCCAAGTGTTGAAACTGAAATAGAGAGTCATAGGGTGGAAGGACCTAGGATGGAAGGACCTAGGATGTATCCTAGGAAGGACCTAGGATTGTCTAAACGAGATTGTCAGAGAGAAATAGCCTAACATAGATAAGGAAGTGATTAGGCCCTACCTCCTGAAGTCTAGAGTGTTGTCTTTGATATGATCTTTGTGTTGAGTCTAGGAAGTTACAATCCTGGTTTGGTGACAAGAGATACTGTCGGAGCCACGCTGGACATCCAGCTGCTTGGTGCAGCCTGGCATGCTTGGAAGCTGGGGCCAAAGGGCAATCTGAAACTGGAATAATCTGTCCAGTTCAGCATCGCACTCCCCTGCTGCGGGGTGGAAGATGGATCTCTTTGGCCTCCCTGCCTCTTCTCCGCATCTGAGACATTCGACCCTGTTGTTAGCTACGTCCCATCATTCCTGCTCTCCTCCTCTGCACGCTGGCCCATGCTTTTCCCAAGCTGCTGAATACATGTCTTTCCTTCCACGGAACCAGCTGAATTCCAGTGTCCCCATCCACCCTGCCATTCTCTCTATTGCCAGCTGAGCTTTCCAGCCATCAGTGACTTTTCTACTCTCTCCTCAGCTTTTCTGCTTGGCAATCCAGACACATTTGATGATCCCGATAGGTGTGTTCTTCTGAGGGTTAGATTGAGAGGCAGCAGCTTCAGAGTGGCCAATGTCATGCTTGTGGGTACAGCTTTGCATTCTTAAGAGAAGGCGATGCTGTTTGGCACCCGCTCCCTTGAAGTACTTTAGGAGGTTTCTTTTTCAAAAACCTGCCAGAGAAAAGGTGTTGCTAAAAAGAAATAAATAGATAAATCCCTTTGACATCACTGCTTCATTTATTTTTTTTTTTTTTCCATCAAAAGCTGACACGTTGTCTTTATCTCATTGGGCAAACTGTAAATTTTATAATCACGTTGTCTTTGCCCATTCTTACAGAACAGAGTTTCTCAGAAACACAAAGCACAAGGGGAGAAGACCTATAGTGTACAGTTCAACCCAGTACCCCTTGTATAGCTGACTGGAGATTTTCACTTCAAAGTTGGAAGCATTTTCGCTTGATCCTGACTTTTAAAATTCTGTATGATTGTGGAAATCTTCTTTTGAACAAATGTCAGATGTTTTGTTGGTTTTGTTACTTGTGGGTGTGGTAATTTTCCAGATGATGGAGTTAACTTAGAGTTTATAAGGGATAAAGATGAGTTAAGTGAGTGTTGGTTTGCTGTTTTATTTAGGGAGAAATTATTCAGTAGAAATGCTTGTTTCTTCTCACGCTTTGTTTAAACATTTTGAAATGTCCACATTGGATTATATGATTTGTCACAAGCTTCCTAACGTGTCAAAGCAGAATGAGATTTATGTGCTTTTTTACCAGAAAGCATTTCATGCCCCAACAGAAATGGAAATGACTCTTCTCAGAAACGTTCCAAGTTGAAGTGGGAGGAGATAATCTGTAAGGAGATGTTACCTTCTCAAAAACAACCTCACATCATCCAAGGTGTGGTTGGCTTTGGCAGTTTCCCAAGAGGAAACCTGCTAGATTTCAAATCACCCACCAAGCCAAGCTATGCTTTAACAAAGCTTTAACTCTTGCATTCCCCAGACTAACCCAGCCCCTATCCACAACTGCATCTTTATTTAACATGAATGACAGTATTATAAGGTAGAGTTAAAGCTAACACCAGCATCCGACCTGAGACTGATGAACATGGACTGTGATAAGGAGAGTCTGTTTACAGTGGGGTATGAAATTCAAGTGTCATATAAGGAAGTGGTGGTTTCTTTTGACTAACAGGCTATGATTAGAATACTGGAGAGTCAAACTATATAGAAATGCTGTTGTAAAGGAGTACTTATATCTTAGAACTGTGTGGGGTTTAGTGTGCACTGATCAAATGTTCTGGTGTTAAAATAGACTAGTTTCACATAGAGAGGTGACTGAAAAGTGGAACTGAAATTTGAAAGAAAAATTGGCTTACTTCTGCATTCCCAAATTGGGAAATGCATGTTAATAACTTTATTTTGATGATAAAAACATGAAAACTAACTCCCTAAAAGAGTGTCAAGTCAATTTTCTGATAAAATAAATTTGTTTTCCTATTTGTGATTAAAATGACCTATAGTAAGATTTTATTTTTTTTTTAACTAGGTGTTAATTAAAATATGGAAATGGATTTAAAAAACATTGCAGTTCACAGTGGAAGAATTACCATAACTGATTTGTTCTCAGAGTCGTGCCTGTTTTGAGATATTTTTAAGATGTCTAAGTTACTGGTTGTTTTTCTGCATGATTGTTTCCAAAGCAAAATGTGATTCCAATAAAAACAGTAATTGAATTTACAGTCCACAGGACAAATTGTTGTTTTAACAGAAACTTACACACTCGGGCAAAGACTTTATGTTTTAGGTCTAATAACAAAGAAGGCAAGATCCTATTTTTATGTGACTGTATATCCTGAAAAGTTTTCTAATGTAGCTTATTTAAAAAAAAATCTATATTGTAGTTTTTAAATTGTGTAAGCAATTTTTTTCCCCCCCCTCTTAGCTCAGAATCAATTTTCTTTAGGTTGTTGGGATTTTTTTAATGCAACCTTTTAAATGTTAGAGCAGCTTTTTGCTGTAGCATCAGCTAGGGGTGAATCAATATAGACAAGCCTGTTCCCATCTAATGCACCTGATGACTGCGCGGCGTTTAGAGAGAGCTTGTTCCTTTGTCATTTGGTGCTGCGGGAACATACAGAGTGTGGGGCAGTTGTGCAAGGGGCTTGTCCATGACCAGTCTTGCGTGGAGAAAATGCTGGTTTCAGAGGAAATGGGTAGGAAGGGAAGGCTGTTCAAGAGCGGTGGCAGACAAAGGCGGGAGGTGGGACCTCTGTCCGACGTGAGGCGGTGATTACACAGTCCTGTATCGACAGCAAAAGTTTCTTTCTCTGCTGTCAGACTTTCTCAGCAGGAGCTCCCACTCACTCCTTAAACCCTTTTGGTTTCAAAAGTTTCTTTTAAAGTTTTCCTAGTTTTTGGGGTATCTTCTTTCTTTCATGGACATTGCTCTCATGCTTAGATAAAGCCTGAAGACCGCGCTTACTGAGCTGTGAGAAATCTGGTGGTGTAACATGCAGCTCTGTAGACACATGCCTGCTCTGAGTGGTGTGCACACAGTGTGAGACATGCCAGAGACAGGCATACATGCTGGAGAAAGTCATGCCTACATTAGCATTTTTTTGACAGTCTTAGAGCTGCCCTAAAGCCCTGTGGCACAGTAATAGTCGGTGAGACATCGCTGCGTCTCGGGTGTAACACCTGGAAAATACAGACCAGGACAGTGCCAACAGCTGTCTGACTTTTCCTGTACGTGCTTAGGGCTGCTGAAGGAACGTGGGGTGGTGTTAATCCCCGCTGAGTTTCTACAGTGGTTCAGGGAATAAAAAAAGGGGAATATTTCCTACTTCCCAGCACTGGGCAAACCAGGGAACCTGAGTGAGGAACCCAGCTTTCCTGTGTACAGTCAGTGGGGAGCTAGCAGGCTGTGCTTGCTGTGGTCCAGGGCAGGTGTATTAAACAACTAATAGGTTCTTAATTTATCTTTGCTCCTCTGACTGTATCTCAGGAGATGGAGTCATCTCTGTGCTTGCCACATGGAGGGATTTAGGGGGTTGACGAAGCCCCTAAAGCAGGTGTGGTGAATACCATCCCCCTAAGCAATTTAATTCTTATAGGCCATTTATTTTTGCCAAAGGCACACACTCTCATGCAAACTGATTTTCTGACAGTATGAAACTGCAGCAAGTCTTTGTAAAACGTAGGAAGCCTCCTCCCAGAAAGAGGTACCAAAATGCACCTGGCCAAGTGTGCTTTCACATTTTTGTCATCATTGGTAGCAGAATGTTCACTCAATGTTCATGTCAGATCTTTCCCACCTAAATGATTTGGAGAGATGTACAGCAAGGAAATGTAAAGTTCAGGCCTGATAAAGATGCATGCCACCAAATATTAGACTTCCTGTTGTACAACAGAACCTACTTTTATGGTTTTCTAATTTGGTCCCATGAGTAATAAAAAAGAAATCCTTATTTATTTGTTAATATTTGTATCTCTGGCTAGGTGGTTACTGGGGGAATGGTTCTTGTGTTTTGGGTTTGTTTGGGGTTTTTTTAATGGCTTTATATCCCTGTTGAGTATAACTGTACAGCCAGAATAGGAGCTGCCTGCTCTTTGCCTGTTTGATGCATGCCTTGAAGCAGAAAGGGGGGACTCTGAAGAATCCTGCCACGCAAGAGTTGCATTTTCAAGTACTAAAAAAAAAAAAAAAAAGATCCTTCAACCCTCTTCAAAACCTCTATGTGTTGATTTTAACATGGGTTTGTTAACTTCAAGCATTTAAAATGGTGAGACAGATCCCAAAAAATCACAAGTCACTTAAAAATAATTGTTGTTCCTTTTATTGCAGTCTAGTTTTTGAGCTTTCAAGATTTATGTTTTCAATCTCTCTCCTCTGCAACCATAACAGCTAGACACTAACTTTATTTTTAAATGAAGGCTGAGATTCCCTTGTATTCCCATAACTCTAGGAGATCTGGCAATGCTAAACACAGTGTGAATTTCGAGTGACCATTCCAAGGTGAATCATTTAGTGATGTGTCCTCAGCACATAAGCCAACTGGGGATTTTTTTTTTTCTTTTGATGTCTCTTGTTTTGTCTTTCTAAATAATCTGTGAATTGGCAGTAATAATTGGAAGCTTGATAAAAGCAGAAGTAGATGACTACAGCCCAGTAAAATCACTTTTTTTTTCTTTTTTTTCTGGTATGTTAGGATATTCTTACAGAATCTAGGTATTAAGGACATTCTGCATTAAGATATCTCTAGAGAGGAAGGCTTTGGTTGCTTTTGTAGAAGCACCCTTTTCTACTCAGTCAAGCATTAAAATTGGCAGCAGTTCCTACAGTAGCAAGAAAATCCTGGTTGTTGCCCTCATGTAGTTACTGAAAATAGTAAGAGGATATGTAAAAGCTTTAACTCCAATAAAAAATATTTATAACTGTGACAGTGTGTTTCCTTACAATAATTTATGGGCAAAATGTAGGAAAGGAGGAACACAAGCTATAAATAAGATTTCATATGTAAACATAATGGCAGTAGCAAATTCTTTTTATTTAAAAATTAATATTGATGTTCATTAATATAAATTACTACATTTCAGATGACTCTGATGTCCTTGAGGCCAGATGTCACTGACTGATTTACAGCTTCCTGGGGGGGAGGAGTAGATCCTGTTTTGTCAATGGAGGCACCAAATTGCTTCAGATAGCTATTTTGGACTAGATTAATTACTGATGTATTGTCAACAAAGTTGATTCACATCTCAGCTCAGAAACGTGAAAAACTCTCTTATTAGCATCTTGCACATTAACTTGAATTCTGAAATACAGGGAAAAGAGCATCCAGGATACCTTTGACTTACTGAACTTTTGTCTCATTTAAGGCACAGTGGTTTGAAAGCTCCTGCCCAGGAACACGCACGCAGAGCTTCCATGCGCGTCATTAGCAACTGGGGAGCGTACTTTGGAGGCCACATTTACTCCCTCACTGCTGTTAATTTTACTTTAAATATGAATACAAATGTGTACAGTGATGGTGTTCAGAGGGAAGCTCTGCCATCTAGTCACACTACACAGATCAGATATCTGGATGAACTCTTTGCATCCATTCATAATATCCTTTGGACCTTGTGTATAGCACTGCTGCACAATAGGATGGCAAATGTATTTGGAGAGCTATCAGCAGCCTCCCAGAAGCCTCCTGTGGGAACACCGGTGGGCGATGCCTCAGAAGGCAGGTAGGATTTGTTGTGTTTGCATATGCTGGCAGGTTAAAGAGGGAGGAAGAAGAAGAAAAAAAAAAAAAGGCAGGCTGGTTTGAGTCAGTGTGAGACTCTGCATCTCTGTCCATTAGTTATTCATTCGGATTCAACCACATGAAATACAGGCAGCTAACAAACCATATCTTGGAAATGCCTTTTATTCCAGCAACTGAAATTGGGCACGTTTGTAGGTGTGCAGCTGAGCATGCTTAGCTTGAATGGCAAACTAATGTAAATCCTGTATTAAATATTTTGTTTCATGGCAAATCTCACAGATATAAATGAGAGAGAAGTCTGAGCAGGTCTCTAACAGCATCAGATCCTGCGGCGTACAACTAGAAACAACACAGATGATAGCAATACAGAGAACAACCCACAAAGAACACCCTTTTTAAAATGCATCTGTCATTCATATAAAAGCAAACCCATGTCCATTGAAAGGCTTTGAAAAATGTTACAAAGCTTTAGAAACAGTCCATGCTGAGCGTGGGATATTTATTTCCAATCCTTCCAAACAAATAAGTGTTTGGTAAGATTACAGAGAATTTGTTAAGACTCTGCAGAGGAGTACAGAATTTCAGATCTGAAGTTGAAAAGGTGGTTTTCAAGTGTTTCTGTGACAAAAGCCTTGCATCAAAAAGGCAAACACCCCACCCTCTCAGTCTCTTTTCTCATTTATGAAATAAGTAAGCGTAAACTATACACTGGAATTTTCAGCAAGTACCTTAGTAAATCCAAACTGACCTTGACCTTAGCCTTGCTAATTTCCAAACTCTGATATTTATTCCAGGAGTAGATTGTTTCCCTTCATACTACGTACATAAATACTGCCAACCTTTCCAATGACTTGAATTAGAGTGTAAGTAAATAGCTGGTTTTAATCTACATAATATTTTGAGAGCAAACGTTCTGTGCTATGACTATTAAGATGTACCCAGCAGCCATTCATTTGTATAATGCTAAAACCTCTTACATATATTACTAAAAGTAATGCCATCAGCCAGGGCTTGTTTTATGCCACAGAAACTTAAATAATAAAATACAGCGGGGATAAAATCTGCAATAATGGTAACTTAAGCAAAATTAATTTAAGTAACAGATAACATCTGGGGGGAAATTTAATGGTATATTGGTAAGTTATGCAAACCTAATTTTATAATAACTACCACATCTGTGGAACTCATTTATTAGAATGCTTTACCAATCTTCTTTCCTGCCATTCTTCTGGTTTAGAAATTTTCCTGGATACTATTTTATTGTCTTTGCTCTGCCTACATTTGTAAAAAGGTAATTTGCTAGCTCTCAACAACAAGAAAAGTCTGTGGGTTTATGTACAGAACACCACGTCACATTTTATGCACACTTTGACTAGAAAGAATTCCAGAGAAAAACTGGGGCATGGGGCTGTAAATTGAGAGCAAATTTTGAACACCAGCTACAGTCCTAAGCTGTGAGGCTCGATGCAACCAGAGTGGGAAAGAAAAGGTGACTCTGAATGCTGTTTCCCACCTTAACCTCTGCTGAATGTTGGAGCAGCCTCTAGCCTGCTCTAACTTGTCCAGATTCGAGTGGCCTTTTGGCACCCCACCACACCTAGGAATTAATAAGAATATTGCATTTAACTTCTGCTCCCTCCGGTCTCCTTCGGAGCATCCTTTTATCTGCAGCTGACAGCGATATGCCATCTACATTTGTGCAACTGCCTCACAATTTCTTTATATCTGAATTCTCACGGACCCATTGAACTGCAATGAGCAGGAAAATATTGCCAATTAATTTTAAGGCATTATCATCTTGCCAAACCGTTTCTCACATTTCGATAGTTACACTGATTCAAGAGGACACTTTGAGTAATACATCTTTGTCATAGTGAATAATGCTCACATAATGACAAATCTTCAGGAATTAAAAAAAAAAAAAAAAAGAGGAGTTTTTTTAATGTAGGTCAGTGGAAGTAATTCACCATAAATTTACTCAGACTTCAGAAACTAGCAATATTTTTTAAAGCCACTGTAGCTGTATAAAACTTACTGTGTCTCCTCTGTTTTTAAATAGATTTTACTACAGAGCCATTGGTACTATTAAACATGAGGTTTTGTTCAGAGAAAATACAAAGACTTAATTGTACTTTTTAAAGGAAAGTATTGCATCAGAAGGATTCATTTAAATACATTTGTTGGCTTCGGGCTCTCGCTACAATTCATTTATTCTAATTTTCCCCTGAACTTGTTAAGGACACAATGTATAGGAAGAAGCAATGAAGAATGGCATTTTTAGGTCACTAAATTTTGGCCGTAAACCGTAGTTATGCTCATAAACTTATTATTACTAAACAAAATACCTCAGAATCTACGTTGAAGTTTTGCAGCCTTTTAAAAAACTTCTGGCTGAGCGTTGAGACTATGATGGCTCATTAAAGTGACTAGTTCTGCTGTAGTTTAGTTATTTCTTAATGATCCAAGGGTTATTATTAGACGTGGAACAGATGAGTAAAGAATGGCTTTCTTTAAAAGGACACAGTAAAGTAAAAATATTATTCTAAACCAAAACCCCTGAGAAATCTTATCCACGATCAGCCAGGAATGGATTTTTTTTAAACCCAGTCTAGTTTTTGACATTATTTAATTTTTTGAAATTTGGACCAGAGAGAATAAATGGAATAATGGTCTAATCTAAATAAAGAAAATCTTTTGAATGAATAGTTAACTAACTAACCAAAAAATGTTATTTCAAGGCAGCAGGAAGTAATTGTGAGTTTCCATCCAATTCAGCTAATATTTTTTAATAAGAAAATATAAGGCAAGAAATCAGAGAAAAGGTAAGTATTTGCTAAACAAAGAGTTCTAGTTTAAAAAAAAATGTAATTTGAAAACAAATCTTTTTATTTTAGAAAGAATAACATTTAGCTAAAATTCAGGCTTTTGCATCTTGGTGCAAAAACTAAACTTTCTGGCTATTCCCTTTGTGAGTCTGTAGGCACTAGCACAATGCTGTAAAATTTGAGTTGCAAGTGATACAGGAAAATGCTTCTATAAAATCTGGGGTTTTTCCTCACTTAAATACTAGAAATCTTTCTGTCAGCCTTCTGGGTTCTTATAAACATGGGCTAATGCTGTCTGCTTTTTTTCGTGAGCTCACACATGACAGAATCTTGAAGATAATATCAAGAGTCTAAACATAACTTCTGAAAAGCATTTGGGACCACAAAAGTGATTTTTATCGCATTAAATACAATGGCTACGTCTGTTTACTTTCATCCTCTGCTTCACTTTTACAAATGTACAGAACCTTTAATGTTTTCAGCATGTTTAACTGTAGCAACTAACTAAATAACCAAATATCAACCTTACAATGATTTCAGAGGTATGAGGAAATTAATTTATAGGAGCTGCAATTACCCTGATGTGAATTAATGTAGTTGATTTATACTATCCAAGCAAGATCATGTTTATAGTAGCTGACTCAGAACTGGAACATCTGCCTGGTATTCTCAGTGGGCACTTCCTGTGGTAGAGGCCCAAAATATTTTAGCATTACATTCTGTTCCATGCTTGTTCAAAAAAATTTTTTACCCTTTTTGTTACCCTACTTCCCACGGATGTTCTGTCAACCCTATTTTTTGAAAAAATACGGGACAAAAACTCGTCCCTTTAGAGGTCTCAGGGCTGCCCCTGCACCACTCAGGAGAGCCCAAGCATGGACTAATGCTGCATCCAGCTACTCCAGCAGGGCAAAGCCATTTCCCTGTCAGACCACTCCTGGAGCTGCAGTTCACTCACCAGCAGAATACCGGCGAGGTTCCCACGTTCACGGGAGTGAGAAATAGCAGTAAGCTGATGAAGCAGCAAAACTGGAACCGTTCTCAACTCTTAAATTAGAGTATATTCAAATGCATTAAAACATTTCTTCTTCGGGCCTTATTTGATGCAGTGTCACTACAACTTGACTCCAGCTTTGCTAGAATACCCTTGTGGTCACCTTTCATTCCAAAATGCAACAAGAGCCCTGTTGAGAAGGGATGAATTTGCGTTGGGAAGACTGCAGGTTACCTTATCACTACGTTTGCTAAACTTAATTATCTACATGAGTAAGAAGCTGCAGTGTTATGAAATTATGAAAATCATCCGTTCTTTCCAAGTATTATAAAGAGGGCCCCTTGAGATGCAGCTAGAAATTAAAGCTGATCTATAATCATTTTCAGTATGCTTTCCAGTTCTGAACACCTGGGTAGTAACAAAAAAAGGTATTGTTTTTTGTTGTTTGCCAGCCATTTCATTCCCATTAAAAAAATATCTACAGTAAACCTCTGAGCAATAATTAAACCTGAATTACTTTTTTTTTTTTTTTTTAATACTGGTAGGATGTGACTGAACTTGCTCAACCTGCAGTTCCCCCCTTCCCTGCTCTGCTGGAAGAAGGCATCTCTTCAGATATCTGTTCACCATTCATAATATCACCAACAGCTGCAGAGACAGAATCTAAGGTACAGAGTCTCCTAAAAAAAAAAAGCTGTTTTCCTATTAGCCTCTTACCTCGTTTATTCCCATTGGAGCCCAGCCACTAATGACATTTATTCTTCAGAATGTAGCATGCATTCTCTTCTAAGATTGAATTAAATTACTTCTAATGCATTAATCGGTCAGCAGAGGACATTTATTTGAGTCAGCAACTCTGGACTCTCACCCCATGCTGCTTCATAACCTCAGGATCTGCCTGGCCTGGGTAGTGAGAGAGAGACACTGGTAGCCTCTGTCAGAGCAGGAGTTCTCAAAAGCAGGCTTCATGTATCGTTGCGTGTCTTTGGTCTGGTGGAGAGCAGGAGGATGTTCTCACATGTTTCTTGTGGTTGGTTGCTGCTAGGCATCTGATCAAGAGGGCTACCTGGAAGACCCCTGTCCAGGGGCAGAGTCCTTCGAGGCGGATTCTGTGGCTGCTGTTGCTGCTGAAGATCTGAAGTCCAGAGTGGATAAAATCCCAAATGAAATTTTTGGCAACCTTGAGGTACTATTACTAGAAATCTTTTTACTAATTCTGTCTATGGTTAATTAGCTAGCTCAGCCTTAATGAATATAAACTGTATTCATGCTAAAGCTGGCAAAAGGCACATCCATATGCTGTAAAAATGTGAATTAGCCTCTATAAATAACTCCTAGTTTAGTCAGCTTACATGTGATAAGATAAAAAATATTCAGTAATATAACAACATACATCTTCAGCGTTACTATGTGTTAAGAAACATGGGCCAAATCCTGCTCTCAGTAACATCAGGGATAAAATTCCTTTTCAGGGGTTCGGCATCAGCTGCTGTGATGAAGCATATGCAACGTGTGCTTGATATAGATTGTTAGCTGCATGTATGTTACACATCCTCCAGTCTGTGTAAGAAATCGCACATTTATGCCAATTCTAGACTCCTGATCAGGTTTCAGTATGTGGTCTGCAGACTCTGAGGAGTCCATGAGTTCTTTCTGTGGGGCTGATGAGGGAAGGAGGCTATTGTTGGTGGACTTAGATGGGTTGGAGGGTGATCTGCTTCCCTCCAGGGAGGTCTGTAAATTGAAACGTGGAAGGCCAGCAAAGTAGATCATTGCTATTTTGTAAACTGCTCCCTCAAGCATATGGAATTATTGAAAGCAAACCAGCTAGGACTCAGTGCCACCAAGGAACTGGTGGAATTTGGTCTTATTTGCAACAATCAGTTGGCATTAGGCACTTTAGATATGGCATATTGGACACTGTTGACCAAGCAGCAGTTTATTAAATACCCAGTAGTATCTGAAAACAGTGTAATACTGATAAACTGCATTACATGGACTGTGTGTGAATGGGCAATATAAATTAGAATAATGATGTCATCAGTAGATCTACCTATTTGATTTCATATTCCATTTCGACGTGTCTTTAGAAACAGGAGGGAACCTGGCCAATGTGGTCTTATTCCCATCCCTACCTACAGAAAAAGTGAAATGCCTGGTTCTCACTTGACCTTGATTTCATTAGTACCAGTGCTAAGAGCTTTTTTTCTCTACAAAAACTGTGCAGATGAGAAAAAATGTTTTTTTTCTTCTTCTTTTATAACTCTGGTTAAACACACAGAAAATAATTTCCTTTCGGTTTTTAAAAGTCTTCCATCAATGTAGCTTTTTCACCTGATTTCTCAGTTTCTTGGCTTCTGAGGTAATCTTATAATTAGATTTTTGCCTGATACACGGTCAAACTCATACCATTTTCTTGCTACGTGTGAGCTGTGATTTCACAATCTGCATTATGTCTCCAGGGATCATAAGGCAGCTGGTGCTTCAGTTGAGTCTAGAAAATAACTTCTAGTCTGAAATCACAGTGGTGACACTCAGTGATCACAACAGCAGCCATAGTGAAGTATGGTGGCAGTTGATTTCCACTGAAGGTAGAATCAGAGACAAAAGGATGTAAAAACTGGAGGAAAAAAGGCAGCTGGGGTGGCTGGGAGAGGATTAGCCTGGGGGATCAGTGTTTCCACAGTAAAGCAACTATACATATAATGTAAAGGCATGGGGACATACTTGATACCTGCAGATGGATTGCGTATGGTGCAGGTCAACTCCAAGGATACAAAGCTGAGGTAGGAATTCCAGCTAATCCCAGGAGGACTCTGTCCGTTCTGCCTCCGATCCCAACTGGTGTGTTCCTGAATCCAGCACCAGAATCCGGCCCCTGAACACAGCTCCCATCTGCTGCAGGGCCCAGCCTGGGACTCCCCCAGTGCCTGCTCCACAGCACCAGTGGTGATGGTGGTGTAATCACCAT
>JANIJG010023995.1:13883-33815 GCA_024611175.1 Megaceryle torquata | reverse complement strand
ATCTGCTCTCAAGTGCCTACCCATCTATCACAGATAGGTGGAATGCAAATTTAATTAAAAAGACTGCAACTCTGGGAATTTTAAGAATTTCTTCTATCTCGTATGTGTGCTTAATATCAGAATAAAATCTCACTGTAGACAGAATATGCATGTAAAAATAGATTGTTTAAAAAAAAAATCGCACAAAAAGACCTTTCTTATATGGCATGTTATTTGTGGTTTTATTCTCAATAAACTTATTATCAAGATTTTTTTCTTCAAAGAGCTCTATAAACACATACCTTAAGTCAATAAATTTTGGGTCAAGCTAAATTTTAGCTTGACTAAGTAAGTTTTAAGCTCAGAGGCATATTTTCATATAATTTTATCTCCAGAAACTTTCACTATAATTATTATTTTAGTAACTAGGACAATGTTTTCAGTGAAGTGCTCCTAAGGGTTTGTTTTTTTCATTTAGTCAGTGTGTCTAGGTTTCATGCATTAATCACTTTATAAAGACATACAAATCAGGTTGAAATAAATAGCTGGAAATGTAAATGGGGCATTAAAAGCTTCAAAATGTCTTTAAGACTTTATTAGTGCTTTGAATAATGCAGTCATATCAAATGCTTTTAATAAATAAAAACAATTTCCTTAATCTAGAGTTTCTTCATTTTGTTTTAATCCTGACCTCCATGTTAATTTAGGCTGATGACACAGTACTCTCTCCAAATCTGTCATCTTCCTTTAAACTTGGGTTTAATTAAGTTCAACATGCTGAATTTTTTTGGCAAAGATCTAGAACTCTCAGAGGCACTATATGTTAAAATAACCTTGCCACACCAGTGGCTACAGGTAGATTTCTGTTTGCCATTATTTATCATAATACATGTTCTAATTTTTATTCTAGAAAGACAGGAACATGTTTACATATCTCTATCTTTGCATTTGGAAATATAAACAGTTTTCACTGTTTTCTGGTCACATAAATATGATATAGTATGAAAATTATATTTATTTTATTTCTGCTAAAGGTAACCTTGCTTTATGTTTACAGGAAACTTAACTATTTCAGGAGTTCCAGTCTACAAAATGGCAAAAATATTTCTCTAGTCTTTCTTAAAAAAACAGCCAATTTTTATAATATTGTAGCTTTCAGCAGTCTAACTAGCGTAAGTTTGAATTACTGACAGAATAGACAGAAAGAATTTGATATAAACCTAGACAGAAAATAAATATATGCAACATTCTGCAGTACTACCTCTTGCTATTACTGTAACATTTAATTAGTTGTTGAAATTGCCAGTGAGCACTGAATATAGCAAGAAATTTCATGGTCATTTTTAAACATATCACAGCAACCCTTAACATAATTCCTCTCTCTTCACTGGTATTTCCTTTTGGTTTATTCCCTTTTAACCTCTCTCTTCTATTGTTGTTGCAATTCTAATATGATAAAGAGAGATGATATTCACCTCACTTATTTATACTGCTGCATGTTTACAGTATATAGACTAGAAGACTGGATTTGAGTTTATTACCTTATTTCTTGAACTGCAAGGAGCACATATGTGTATCTATAAATTAATGATGGATACTAGTCTACCAGGAAGTGTTACACTTTTTTTTAAGTTTTATCCAACATTAGGCATGATTTGTAAAGGTCTTTTCTTTGATTCATATTCACATAGTTGTTCTGAAGGGCATTTGCAGTTGCACAAATGTAAGTAATGTTGCTAATCAATTAGTAGACTAAATCTGCCCTTTTTTAACCTTCCAATGATTAGTTGACATTTTTTTCTAGACTTAACTTCAGAGATATACAAATACTGCAGAGCAAATCTTCTGTCACTAAAGCTGTAACTTTGTTTTTAAGTAGGCACATAATGTGAAAGCCTATGGTATGTGCAGGGCAGGCATTATGTTCAGATGTCCTCTAATTTATTCCATATGACAAGTATCTGTATTTGGGTATTAGGCTTCTTAGGAGAACTTGCCTCCATAAGGTATTTTAGGTTAAAGTGTTGTGGACTGTCTTCTTTTGAAGGAGAGAATCAAACCAAAATGTATGGTTTTTAAGGACACTTTTTATTCTCTCATGAGAGTAGTATGAGGCCCCTAACAGCACACATATAGACTATTTCTGGAAGAATTTGTACTAAATGTTAAGAATAATATTTGAAAAGGAAGAAAAGGAGGTAATTTTAAAATCCTTCAGAATGACTGATGGACACTACCCAAAAGACAGAACTTGAGGCTATACTCAAGTTAGGTAAAAAAAAAAAAAAAAAAAAAAAAAAAGAAAGCAAGTTATCTAGGGAATAATGAGAAGGAATACCAAAGAAGGCAATTCAGAAGAGAAATAAAAATTAATTGAATAGCATTAAAGTTAAAAAAGAGATAGAAGCCTTTCTTTTAATTACTCCTTATTCTTCTATTGTCTTATTTTAGTTCAATACTTTCTTTGCTTGAGTATCTTCTTCTTCAAGATAAGAGCAGCTATTTAACAGGAGCTTTTTATTCTGTTTTGCTGGGCTTAAGTGTTGCCTTAAAGTACTTTTTAATATACCTGATTTACATTGGTGTCCGTTAGATGTAATCATGTGGGGTCTGCACTCAAAATAGTGTAAGACAAAAGTAGAGTAAGGAAAATCTGGTCTGGTGATCCAAAGAGAAAAGACAATGGCACTTTCACATTACTACAATAGCTAAAATTTTGCTGGACACAGCACTGACTTTTGTTATTAAACAGAAATGTCCATTTTATTCTACTGTTTAAGAAATGGACACATTTTGCCCTAGACACATGATCTGAAAGGCCCATGAGACTGTTCTTTCTGAAATTTCTGACAGTGGGTGATGACCTTTCTAAACAGATTGGTGGTCCCAGTTCTTGTTGAATGGATTATTCACAACATTGAAACCCAAAAAGAAAACCTCAAACAATTCCACGTTGGATTTAATTGGAATGTGGTTTTTAGAAGGAAAGGCTCAAACGATTTCTTCCTTCGAAGATTGTATTTCTGGATGTCAAGAGTTAGTAGAGACAACATCTCTTTTACAGAAAGTATCTCAAGCTTTAGAGGTCAAGGCTCTTTACAAACTCAAAAAGCAGTGAATTTAAGGAAATGTTGCTTTCATTCACAACTACCACTGTGAGTTTTTTTTCAGATGCTAGGATACTGATCTTGGCTTCACTTGAGTATGTCAAATGGCAAGTGTGTCTAGGCTGCCTAGTTCAAACTCATTTTAAAAGTGTTACTTTTCTGAAAAGGCTTTTGGAAAAAACATGCAAGACCTATTAGATCTATTTGTTCACCATGTTTTCCTGAATAAAAAAATTTTTTAAATAAAATCAATTAAATAAAATTAGAAGTGTGGCCTTAAATTAATCACATTCAGTAGGAATTACATCAATTCTTAACATGCTAACTATGTAGACAAATAAGAAATTTTAGCTGTTAAACAGAAATCTGTGCTGATATTTACTGTTATATTTCTCTTAATTTAAATTTAGAAAAGGCTTTTAACTTAAAGGCTCTTAATTTAAATTTTTAAAATTACATTTTGCACAAAAATTTGTAAAAGTATTAAAACAAGTATGAATATATAACTATTTATCATGAAGTAGTTTCATATCTAGATGAGATATTCATTTGTAACAGTTCAAATAACACATGAAATCACTGTTGATTCTAATGGGCCCCAGTTTGGCAAGATACTAAATTTAAGCACTATTAGACTACATGAAATGATCCGAGACAGACAAATTTCATGATTATTCAGTGAGAGCAATTCTGTAATTGTTAATTGCTATCAGGGGACATAAAGACCATGCCTCTCAAATGGGCAAGCTCTCCTCAGGAGAAATCGTGCTAGCATAAGGCCTTTTCTGCACACACACTGATTAAATGAACCAATTAATTAAGTGCTCACATGTGAATTACCATGTGCTCAGACTTAAGGGGCGCATTCAGCAAGAGTAGCAAACTGAGAAGGCAACTGCAAGTCAGGAAAAGAGCCATGGCAGGTGTCAGAGCCTTCCACCACCGGGAGAGCTAATTTCTCCCCGTCATATCTTTTTGCTCTGCTGACCAAAGGCAAAGCTAATGAGCCTGCTACTCTCTGTGTTACATACAAATAAGTAGCAAATAAGTACTCCTCTTTGAGTGGGTTCATGGCAATAATCATCGTGTCATTGATAATTACTCAGTTACCAAGTCAGAAATAAATTCCTGAAGCTGCCTTTGAATATCTATTCATTTCTGAAAAACCGTTCTTCCACTCTAACCCATTTGCTTATCTTGACTGATATATTAGCTTGAAAACAGCTTTTTTTCCCCTTTTGCCTTGACTCAGGAGAGCTTCTGAAAAAATATTCCCCAATCTGTCCAAAGTCTATTTACATGCCAAAACTGCTCACTGAATCATTCCTCTTGAAATCCATCTCGCAGCTTCTACTTCCTCCTGTAATGTTTTTGCATCCATCACAGACTCTTATTAATGGCTGCTTATGAATACCAAAAAACTGATTGTCCATATTCTTGGTCAGTGAAGATCATACAGAGGCTAGGGCCAAATCCTTGGTTAATGTAATTTTCCACACATAAATTAGAAATAATAATAATAATAATAATAGCCACAGATCTAGCTAAAAAGTTTGGTTGTGTTGGGGTTTTTTTTCTGTCACTGCACTTGATATTAGACAGCCAGATCCAAAGCCATCTAAAACTGATAAAGCTTTGCTTCTTTTCGTCTAGGCTGGTTTGAGATTTTTATGCTTATTTTAGAAAGCTGAACCAAAATATCACAACTCAGATTATTATTGCTCTTTAAGTTGCTACCCAATCTGATCCACAGACAGCTAATATGTATTTGTTCACATCCCAGCAAAACACAGTCTTTAATGTCTCATGCTGTTGTTAACCACCCTGAAGCACTTATATGCAACAAATCAAACCTCCTCTCAGATTTTATTTTAAGGGTTAAAAAACAAGATAACTTAATAATACATTTCTGAACGTATTAATGATTAATCTTGAAAACAAGATGACCAAAACAATACTTAAAATTACAAGTGAGGTCTCTATATCAGTTTGTGGATTTCTTTTCTCTCCTTGAAATATATTAGCTAACACACCCTTGGATTGTATCTTATCAGAAACTTCTAGACATCCTGTGACTGACTCCTGCACCTCAATTTATCAGCCCCTAGCTTACTGCAGAAATGCTTGTTATTTGTCCCCCAGTGTATGACCTTCCATGCTGTGCTATTGAATTTCATCCCATTTCTATTACTTGAGTCTTCAGGGTCATCCAATATACCCACCCCTTGGCTATTTCACTCAGCTAATGACCCCAGCCATATACTTCCTTCCTATTTTTCTCTTCTTCTCAATTCTGTGAATTTTTTCTACCTGCCCAGCAGTTCCTGACTCAAAGACTTACCTTTTGGCAAGGCCAAACATTGCTAATTCAGGCCAGTTTTTATGCTAGAAAATTCCCAAAACATATACTGGTAACTCACACACATTTCAATCTCTATATTTTCACCTTGTTCTATATTTTCACCCTGTTTTTACAGAGGAAAAAAATAGTGAAGAAAAAATTCACATTTTTCTAATGGGTTTGATAGAAATGAGGCTTTCTCCTCTTCTCAAAAAAAATGCAATTTAAGAAACAGAAGACAGGCTATTAGAGAGTGGCAATCCATGTGTCAGTATTAGTTTAAATATACTTGCTGATTATAGATAATATGAGGTTTGAGTGCAATATTTTTAATTTAAAAGCAAAAACATTTTATAGAAGTTTTACACCGGGAAATCAAGGTCATGAATGCAAGACATGCACGAATCAAACATCTTCCTTAAACTTTAATTATTTTACTGTCAGGAAACTCTGACAGTAGAAAGTTGTAATTACTACATTTCTTTGTCCAACTTGAACTCAGGTAAATATACACAGAATTTTCCTAATTTCAAAAACATAGTATTTTCTTAGTTTGACCTTGATTAAATATTCCTAATTAGAGAATATCTATGCAATTAAACATTCCACAATAATCTATGGAATTCTATACTAAAAAACCACAATCTGTGATAGGCAGCTAGCTGCTCCTCACAACTAACATTTCTTTTTTTTTTTTCTCCTGAAGAGACAGTCTTCTGAAATTTTAATAACACAACAAACCAGCTGATCTTCACTATGAGACAATTATTGCTCAAAAATCTGTGACTAGCCTGTGATAAAGTAGGAAATTTTTATCAGTTTCTACATTATTTAATGTCTTACCCTTTATTAGCAATGATCCTGCAGATATCCAAAATATTCCAGATAACATAAAACAAAGAGAAATGTCTAGAATCATAGAACAGAATCATTTAGGTTGGAAAGAACCTTTAAGATCATTGAATCCAATTGTTTGAGTCCAGCACTGACGAGTCCACCATAAAACCATTTTCCTAAGCACCACATCTACATGTCTTTTAAATACCTCCAAAAATGGTGAGTCCATCCCTTCCCTAGGCAGTGCTTTACAACCATTCTGTGAAGAAAATTTTCCTAATACCCAACTTAAACTTCCCCTGGCACAACCTGAGGCCATTTCCTCCTGTCCTGTCCCTTGTTACTTGGAGAACAGATTGAACCCTTCTGTTAACAACCTCCTTTCAGTTAGTGGTAGAGAGCAGTACGATCTCCTGAGTCTCCTCCTCTCCAGGTGAAATAACCCCAATTCCCTCAGCTACTCCTCATAAGACTTGTCTCTAGACCCTTCACCAACTTTGTTGCCCTTCTCAGGACAAGCTCCAGCACCCACGTCTTTCTTGTAGTGAGGGGCCCAAAACTGAACTTAGTATTCAAGGTGCAGCCTCACCAATGCCAAGTACAGGGGGACAACCACTTCCCCTGTCCTGGCCACAAATAGCACACAATTTTAATTTCCTGAAGTGCTTAGCACGTCATTACAATATTTGATGGGTAATTGGCTTAAGTGCAGTTAATGATACAAATTCCAACAAAACTGTAATGATTAAAGCACAGTTAAAGAAAAATAAGACACAGAGGCATCAATTCAGCTCTGTGTCAAAGTGTTCCCTATTTAACATGAATTCCATTACTATGTTAAATAAATCAGAATAGCAATAGTGCCTAGAGGTCCTGATCTCATGTCAAAACTTATTGTTCCATGAATAAATGTAAGGAGAAAACAGTTGCTCTTCTAGAGAGCTTAAAGTTACTACTATTTTTGCTTGGGGTTAGAGATGCCTTCATGTTTTTGAAGCGATCTACATTCATAATTCATCTTAAATGTAGTATTTTTGAAACAAAAAAAAAAAAGAAAATAGAAAGTCTCTCTTTACTAAGAGCATGTAAAGGCATAATAGTCCCAGATCCACCTCAAGATTTTTGTCTTTTTCAGTTCATATTAAGTTTCTTTCTCAAAGCCTAACAATTTTGCTTCACCTAGGGCTAGCTTTATGCAGTATTTCTAAATCATTAGTATAGTTGTAACCCAGTAAATACATCCTAAATTTTAAAGCATGACATCAGTTGGTTTATGTTAGCTCCTCATAAATCTAGCAAAGGCCACACTGTCCAGCACTTGTTTCTATATCCCCTATGCATTGTCTTAGAGTAGAATATTAACCTATTAAAATTCCATCTTCCAAAAAAATGTGGGCATAAAAACCTGTTTAATAGGATGTAGCTTACAAATTTGCACATTTTTTCCTCTCTCTCTCCTCACTTTTATCTTATCTCTTTCTCTTCCTTTCCTTCTCAAAAAAAATAATTAAAAAAAAAGTGTGACATTCTTTTTCTCATTCAGGAAATTACCATTTCCCAGACGGCTTGCAGATTTTGAATCTAATATGAATGCCACTTACTACAATGTACCTATCCAAAATACAGGAAAAGAAAACATCAAGGAAAACATCACCTCCTGAAAAAAGACACACACAAGTTGTCTCACTATCCCAAAATAACATACAACAAATATCAAAGAGAGGTATAATCTAATGCTAAGAGTAAGGAATTTCACTAAGCTAACCTACATTTTGCAGCTTATAGTTTAGTACATATACATGTATAAGAATGAAAAAATACTTTCAGCCATGATGCTAAAAATCTAATACTTAACATGAGTTTATATACAAAATTAATTTGGGGAAAACATTATCTAAAAGGAAGACTGGTTTTGATTGTTCATGGAACAGCTTTAAATTACACAGATCCTTAAAATACACCTTTCACCCAACAGGTGAAAACACACTATAACAATTAATTCAGTCTAGAAATAGCAATTATGCTCAATTGTTATCTCAAATTAAAAAAAAAAAAAAAAAGATGACTTCTTAAATATGTACTTTCTGACATAACAGGAACAGTGGACACTTTTGAGTTTAATGAAGAAACCAAGGCTGCCTCTAGCACAACAGTGTTATGTTTTATTATGAGTCTAATGAGACACAGTTATCTATTACATATTCTGCAATAGCCTGTCATGATTCAGACTTTCACTGTGATATGACAGAAAGCAAATTTTTTTAAGATTAGTAACTAACAAGGCAGAATTTGGGCATACTACAAGTAACAAGCAGCAAAAACTTATGCATTATATTAGAATGTCTGTTCTGTTTTTCATAAGCTCTTCTCACAGTTCTCCTACATATATAGTATTTAAATAGAAGTGGTAACTCCCCATCTCCTGTATGCACTTGCTTCTCACCCTAGCTTAGTTTTTTGCTTTATTCTGTTTTCACAGAATCATATCTTAGAATGGCTTAGGCTCAAAGGGACCTTAGAGATCATCTAATCCAACCTCCCCACCATGGGCAGGGACACCTCTTAACAAGACTATGTTTCTCAAGTCCCCATCCAGCTTGACCTTGAACACAAGAGGGGGCATTCACAACCCCTCTGGGCAATCTATTCCAGAGTCTCACCACCCTCATACTGAAGAACTTTGTCCTAAGATCCAATCTAAACCTATTTTCCCTCAGTTTAAAACCATTTCCCCTCATCCTATCACTGGGCACTCTTGTGAAGAATCCCTCTCCAGCCTTCCTGTAAGTTCCCTTCAGGTATTGGAAGGCAGTTATAAGGTCCCCCCATAGTCTTCTCCTCTCCAGGCTGAACAATCCCAATCAGACTACCCTCGTAGCAGAGGTGCTCTGGACCCTGGATCATCTTTGTAGCCTTCTTCTGGACTTGTTCCAACAGCTCTATGTTCCTCTTATGGTGGGGACACCAGAACTAGATGCAGTATTCAAGGTGGGGGTAGAGAGCAGAATAAAGGGGGAGAATCACCTCTCTTGATCTGCTGGCCACACTCCTTCTGATGGATCCTAGATTACAGCTGGCCTTCTGAGCTGCATGAGCGCACTGCCAGCTCATGTTTTGCTTCTCCGCAATCAACATCCCCAAGTCCTTCTCTTCAGGGCTACTCTCAACCCACTCTGTACCCAATCTGTAATTTTGGTTTAGTTTTGCTGTTTTTTATTTAAAGTAGTTAAAAATTTTAACGTACTAGTGCAAAGGAATAAAGACTATAACCCTTATTACTTAAGCATAAAAAAGACCAGACACAGCTGGGTGACAGTGTTGTCCCAGAGAACAGCTTAGTCAATGAACTGAAAGGAAATGCTTCCCCCAGGTGCTTTGGAAGATGTCACGATCTCTTTAACATGATGAAGCTAAAAGGCTTAGAGAGATCAAGGTAAAAGCCAGTTATGGGGTTAAAAGGTACAGCCATCACAGTTTGAACTCTTAATCTTTAAAAAGTTACCATTTTCCCTCCTCATGGCTGCCATAGGGACATTTGAATGTAGGATTCATATTATTCAAGTTAAACTAGTGAAGAAAACCTTAAGGTCACTTGATAACAAGGGGAACCATTTTGCAAGCTGAGCAGTCCATCATTCAATGCCTTCTGATGCTAGTCTCTGAGACCGTAAGTTTGAGAGATCTAAGCATGCAAGGAGAAAGCTTTACCACACAGAGAGAAAGGTGACTCTTGCTCATTCTTCTGCATCACTACCAAGTGTCAAATATTACAGTGCTTCCACACCTAATCTCAGGTGTATATACAAGGCATTTATCTAAGATGTCAGGGTAAAATTCCAGCTGCTCATCAGGGCACAGATGAAACCACAGATGAAATTCAGTCTCATTTAACACATACATGGTTTCTGTCCCTTCCTGGGCAGTTTTTCCTCTAGGCTGTTAAAAAGACTGTCCCCATCTTTCTTACAGGCTCCCTTTAAATACTAGGCTATGAATGGATCTAACCTCTGAACCCAGGGGCTGCTGATTCAGTCTGTAAAGAGCCTAGTAACTGGTTTTAACTCTTCCTTCTTAGAAGCCATTATTGAGACAAAGAGAACTGTTTTACTCATAAAGTCTTCCTTTCCTGCCCTACTTTAAAGCAACTTAAAAAAAACCCCCAAAACTATGAATCTGCAAAAGTCTTGCATTACACATAACTATTAACATGCTGCAATGCTATGTTCTTGCAGATTGCTGTTGCTACTGCAGTTCTTGAGACCATTCTTGCAATTAATATAACAGTAAATATTCTTCATTGTTAATGACTTTTCTAAACTGCTCAGTTCATAATTCAATCTGCGTTGTTACTCAGTCTTGCAGTTGTGCCCCAAGTCATAATTATCACAGCTGCCTATTAGCAGTAGACCCCTGTTGTTTAATATGCTCTTTGCCCACTGCCCAACAAAGATCTCCCCAGACAAGGTAAGAAACTAACACCTCCTTTCTTCCTCCTCCCATCAGAATTTTACCAAAAATAAGACACCTATATCAGCTTACCTCTCTGTTCACATAGGCACAGTTCATGAACTATGTCTTGCAGAAACAACAGCATATAAAGTCAGGCTTTCTCTGCAAAGAAACTCATGTCGAAGTGACAACAGGTCTGGGAAGTCAGGTCTTACTGAACCTTTTCTTTTTTCTTTAAATGTTACTTCAAATATCAGAAAGCTATCAGGCGCCACTAACACAGTTCTGTAATTGAACAACACTAATGACAATCACATTTCTGACGAAGCAGTGTATTTTCCAGGTCAACTGCTTTGACAGTTTCTTACAGCATTAAATGGAACAAGCTGGTACTGAAAATGAACAAAAGATAAAATCGTATTTGATACATACACATTCTTTTGCCATGTTATTAACTTACAATATGAAGTTAAAAGGCAGCTCTTAATTACCTTTAGACAATGCCTTCATAACAGCTTGCATTATGAAAATTTTGCTGAATGGTTTATATTCATACAATACACAGTTACAGCAGAATATGCAATACAGAGCAGAAGTCTGGCTTTGTTGTGTCTTGAAAAAGATGAATATACCTTGTATAAGTCAAGACTCTCACACTGGTGATAAATCAAGGGTTAGAAAGATGAAGTTAGTTACAGGGAAATGGAAGATTAGCAGTCAGTGAATTTAGCTGCTGGAAGAGTAATAAACTAGAAAAGAGTTGAAGAAAAAATACATACATGAAGTTAGACAACTGTTTGGTCTTTTATCTTCATACTTGCAAGCTAAGGTAAGCATAAAAGTTGATATTCTGAAGTTGACATTAGTTTAGTAGAGTATAGCCTTGTGCAAATCAATTAAATGCTGTTATTTCTCTAAAAGAGAGGAGAATACATCAGGCAACTATCCAGAACACTACATCACCTTGACCATGAAATCTGCTTTTCAGAGTCGAGCTGAATATGCAAGAGGTCCACCGCTAACACTGGTCAGAGTCAGCTTTTCATTTCTCAGAAACATGATACCCATTCTGCCCAAGGATCTGCTCAGAGGTCTGTGACAACAAGGCTGACGACACCAAGCTGAATGGTGCAGTTGAAATGGACCTGTTGGAGTAGATTCAGAAGAGGTCACAAAAGTGATCATAGGGCTTGGAACACCCCTCCTTATGAAGAAAGTCTGAGAGAGTTGGGGTTGTTCAGTCTGGAGAAAAGAAGGCTCTGAGGGGACCTTATTGTCACCTTTCAGTATTTAAAGGGGGCCTGTAAGAAAGATGGGGACAGTCTTCTTAACAGGGTCTGCTGCAGTAGGATAACTGCTAAGAGTTTTAAATGAACAGAGGGTAGATTTATACAAGATATAAAGAAGACATTTTTTACGCTGAGGGTGGTGAAACACTGGCACAGTTTGCCCAGAGTGGTGGTAGGTGCCCCAGCCCTGGAAATGTTCCAGGTCAGGTTGGACAGGGTTCTAAGCAACCTTATCTAGTAGAAAATCACAGAATCACAGAATGTTAGAGGTTGGAAGGGACCTTGAAAGATCATCTAGTCAACCCCCCTGCCAGAGCAGGATCACCTACATATGTTGCACAGGAAAGCGTCCAGGCAGGTTTTGAATGTCTCCAGGGAAGGAGACCCTACAACCTCCCTTGGCAGCCTGTTCCAGTATTCTATGACCTTCACCACAAAAAAGTTTCTCCTTATGTTCACATGGAACCTCCTATGTTCCAGCTTGCACCCACTGCCCCTTGTCCTATCATTGGTCATCACTGAGAAGAGCCTGGTTCCATACTCTTGACACTCACCCTTTACATATTTATAGACATTAATGAGGTGACACCCCTCTGCTCATTGCAGGGCCTTAGGACTAGATGACCTTTAAAGGTCCCTTCCAACCCAAAACATTCTATGATTCTATGGTCTGTATGCTAATAATTTCAAGACTGAGTTATTGCAACCCAAAATTCTGGAGCTGAAACAGAAGAACATATTCCAGTACCTCATGTATCTGTGGTATACTGTTCTGCTCTTCTTTGTTAGCATGCAGCAAACTTGCTAGCTGCAGGATCCAGTGTAAGTATCACTCCCCAAATCTTCAGGGTAGATGAGATTTCCTGAGAAATTTACTGATAAAGAAACCCAGAAAGAGGCTTTCAAGATCATGAAATAAACTCGTTTAGTAAAAAGAATAATGCAAGGCCACATGCAGCATTTGATATATACAGAGATATGCACTGGCTTCTTCCTCTACACAATGGGATCAACAATGTTTTTGTGAAGTTCCTAGAAAGCTTCAATTTTCTGGGGTGTGGAACTGGATTCGTTGTTTTCCTTTAAAATGCCAAAGGATCCATCACCAAGATTTATACCAGTTTTTCATTAAATATATTCTCACCAACCTCAAAGGAAAGCCTTCATCTTTTATCTATGCTCTCTCTTTTGGCATGTTTTTTAAAGACAAATCTGCAGTGCAGACATAAATATTTCTGTTATTTGAAATAAATGTTACAGATGCTTTCTTCTAAAACATACAATTTATATAATTGGTCTAATTTAAAGCCCAGACAAAAGAGTGAAAAATTCAGTGAAAAAATCTAAATTATGAAAGACAAGGAAGCCCTAGAACATTTATATGAAAATTGTAGACATGAAAGTAATCTGTTCTCACACTGACCTGCCTGAACTTTGTCTCAGTCTTTCCTATTCTCTGCTTTGGAATTCTCTTCGTCATCAAATTTCCTACCTTCTACTCTTGCTCCCTCCTTCTAATTTATGTCAGACCTGTTTTAACTTCTGCTGAAATGGTATTCCAAGACTATATGCACCAAAACAAACATACAAATTATTTCATTTGAATGAAAGATCCTTTCTCTACTCCTTTTTGTAATTCTTCCTCTAGGAGTTCTATTTTTGGCTTCCTTTTGATTATTGGACATATTGGAAAAAAAAATCAATCAGATGAAAACATTTTAAACTACATATTTTCCACTTTAATAATTTTCTGAGGCATTCTTGTCTTCCCTTACTGGATAACCACTAAGAACCATATTTGCAGTATTTACTTGATTGTTATATAAAACCAGATATTTATTCTCAGACTTTTTTTTTTATTTTGCCTTTAAAAAAAAAAATATATAGTTACACATACATTTTTGCAGTCAAGTCTCTACTGATCCAAACCTACCCAAGGGAAATATATCTAAAACATATCCTTTGTGAGTTTTCTCTATTGGTTGCTAAAACCAGCATATTTTTCAGAAGTGACCTTCCAAGTGATATTTACAATCCTCAAGTGGCTGCCAATATGTGTATGTTTACTTTGATGTAGGCTTAATATGCCATGAATTCTAGTACTCCTCATGAAAAATAACCAAATTCTTTTATGTAGTATTTGAATCATGCACAGGGATTTACTCACAGAAATCTAAAGTCTGTATAGCCCTCTAAAATGCTCAGCTTTCATGCTGGTTTGTTAAATAAATTCAAGAATAAACAAGAACACTTAACAAAAAGCAGGTTACTTGTCTCAGCAGAGATTTTTATTTAGTTTTTTTCTCAAGCTACATGAGGCCTCATCAGTGCAGATTGTTTCTGAAGCCTGCACTCAATATAAGGGTACTGTTCTTGAATATATAACAAACACACACACACACAAAAGTATTTTTTTTACTTTTTAAAGTAAAAGCACATCTGTTATTGAAATTTTGATATAAATGGGTAGTTATAGTATATTTTATAATAGCCTTTTAAAAGGAGAAGGTTTTTCTTCCTTCTCAGTACAAGTTTCCCACCATGTACAGGTGTTCCTGATGCATATTTTGTCTTACTTTTTGGTAATTTCTGTCTTAAAGCTCCTTCTGGTCCCAAACTCTATGCATGCATATCTCAAATTCCAAGCTGACACACAGTGCTGACCTCAGTTCTCTGAAGTAGTATTATGTTGAAATCTACTAATTTAAAGTTTACTTGAAATACTAATTACAACTCTTGAATGACAAATCACACACTGTAAGTAAGTAAATCAACTAGTAGACAGCAGTCCTATGTGATAAATAAAATTTATACTAGAATAAAAAATGTGTTTAAGTGATTTGCTGGGTTGAGGCCTAAATACATTCCCACTGAATTCAATAACCATGAGCACTTAGATTAGGACTAGACGAGGGAAAAGAAAAACATTAAATTTGATTTATTTGACTTTTATATTTTCCCAATACCATTTGTATATTAGTTCTAAGGTAGTGCAATTTATGTGAAAGAAGTTTGTGCCATTTTAAAGTAGGGGGTATAGAAAAATTAGACTAGTCAATTCATTTGAGGGTGATTTTTTTAATTATGTGAGCTCAGACAGAGTTTTCATATTTTTCCTCAAAACTTAGAAAAGGCATTTTTCCTGCAGTTTCATGGTATTTATGTCAATTTGGAAGCAAATGTAAAATAGCTTTACCACTCAAAAACTATAAAGATACTAGAAATACAGTTTAGAATGGAGTGTAATTTCTTCTACCTAACTTAATGACTACGCATATCCCACATAGAATAGGAATATGAAGTCATATATCTAGTGTTTTATGATTACATATGTTTTGTGTGCATATATATATATACAAACACAAAAAAAATAGCTGGAAAGTATTTTTATTAAATAAAAATTCTTAAAATTATGTGGGTTTTTTCTCTATCTAATCCATATCATACAAGAAAAAAGTTAACAATAAAGCCTGTATAAAGAGTTTATTAAGAAATATATTATAGTATAAGCATTTAATTAATGGAATAGAATACAGGCAGTATTCTGACAGCACCTAGCCAGAAAACTCGGCATTTATGCCCTACACTCTACTACATGTCCTCAGAGGCACTGTGTGTGAAGTGGGGAAAACACTTCTCTGCTGGGGAATAAAATATGCCATTGCCTCTTTTCTCAAAATTGTATTACACAAATTAAGTGGTTCTTGGAGAAAGAGAAAACGTAAAATTGTCCATGAGGACTACTTCTCTAAGACGTTTCCAGGATGATATGGCAATTTTTTGTGAAAGTAAGGATGGTGAAATCATGTTCTTTTCAGGTCAAAAAATCAACATCTCCCACTGAGAAGAACTGGATACACTTCAGTTCCTTTCCACATTTTTAAATTCAAGTTCCTTATTCTTTAATTCCAAATGGAGTTTGTTAAAACATCACTTTATAATGTGTTGAGTATGGTTCAGGTATTGTAAGCATTGTCTAAATCCAGGCTGAAGTTTAATTAGCCAAACTAAAACTAAAATTATCTTGCTGATTTTTAAGATTATGTACCAAACCTCCAACTGAATAACAAGTCTGGTTATCTAAAAAGTGGTTAAAATTAAACTTTTCATGAAGAAAAATGCAAGTCACTCTGTAAATAATTCATGCTATTGACCTCATGCTTTGTTAATTTCATTTCATATTAGTTGCTATTATCTTTAAGTACTTTAAGTAAGTATGTCTTCAGGGCCCTTCTAGAACTATCATGATGATTAGTGTGTCAAATTACACCAGGACTGTTGCTGAAATGGTCCCTCAGTTTTAGAATGTGTTGTAAACTATGGCAATAATTTTGCTTTTTCTACAGACAATTTTTCTCTGTATCAAATATTTCTTTTTTACTCCATCTGACAGACCACCAAAACAACACAGGATTTTTAGAAAGCCTATTCTTTATGGTCTGGGGAGCAGGGGGAGTGATAATTAAACAAAGTTACTATAAAGAAAATATTTTTGATGCATTTCTATAAATTCAGGACCTGAGACAAGGTAGTTGTGCTTAAAGTAACCTTTAATACTTTAACAGCTTCTGAATCTAGGATTATGTATGGTTAATTAACATTAAAACTTTGCACCAGTTCTTGTTTTTTTTTTTTTTTTTTTTTTTTTTTTAAGTTTACTCCAAACAATTTCATTCACATTTTATTCTGTTACATAGTTTATTTCAGGGTTGAGTTCCCCAAGAAAAAAATTTAAATGTCTAAAGAGTTTTAACAGCTAAAAATAAAGATGTAGAAAATTTCTTCTCCTCCATGGATGCTGAAACAAATCCCATGGTATTAAGTACATCTTGTGAAACCAGCTGATGGCTGCCATTAGCTTTCATGACAAACAGATTTTTAGGATTTTATCTCACTCACTTTGTCATTAGCAGAAGGCAATAGAAGATCGGGAAAACTGAATCTGCTAGAGTGAAGGATAGCATAAGTGGACAGGGAAGGAGGAAGCTATATCACAGAATCATAGAATCGTTCTGGCTGGAAGAGACCTTCCAGATCATCAAGCCCGACTTTATTCCTAGCCCTATCAAAACCACTAATCTATGTCCCTAAGCACAACATCTGCCCGGCTCTTAAACACTACCAAAGATGGTGACTCCACCACCTCCTTGGCCAGATTATTCCCATGCCTGACAACCCTTCCAGTAAAGAAATTCTTCCTAATATTCAGTCTCAAACTCCCCTGGTTCGACTTCAGGTCATTTCCTCTTGCTCTATTGCTTGTCACTATAGAGAACAGACCAACTCCTGCCTCACTACAACTATCCTTCAGGTAGTTGTACAGAGCAATAAGGTTTCACCTCAGCCTTCTTTTCTCAAGGCTAAACAGCCCCTCATCCTTCAGCCTTTCCTCATAAGAGACATGCTCCAAACCCTTTAATAGCTCAATAGCCCACCTCTGTACCCTCTCCAGCACCTCAACATCCTTCCTGCAGAGAGGGGCCCAAAACTGGATGCGGTATTCGAAGTGCGGTCTCACCAAAGCCAAGTACAGAGGAATGATCACTTCCTTGCTCCCGCTGACTACACTATTCCTGATAGAGGCCAGGATGCTGTTGGCCGCCTTGGACACCTGGGCACACTGCTGCCTCATGTTCAGCTGGCTGTCAAAAAGGGTATAGGTGGAATTTCTGTGTTTTAGAAAGAACTTATTAAGTAACTGCGTAATGGATGATGAATAAATAAGTAATGCTTAAAAGAAAAAAAAAAATCTTCCCAATTCTTTATGTTATGATTCTAAGCTACACAATAGCACAATTTTAGCAAATGTATGTTGTGGCATCCAATCCTGTGACACTGTCCTAGATGGTATTAAATACAGCCTAATGCTTCTGCTTTCTGTTCATTTCTCAGGACAGTGGAGCATTTTCTATAAAAAGTGCATTTAAGGAAACGGAGTGTTGTTCACAGTTATCTGCAGAAGTGGATTCTTTAAATCAAATGAAAAGAAATGTCTGCCTGGAGTCCTAAGTCAGATGAAAGACTTCAGAGAGCACTTCAGAACTAACCAAGTATTGAGTAGATATATGTGGCTCACTCTTACAGTGAAGAGTTTTTCTAATCTTATTTTGAAGGTACCTAACTCTCCCGATTTCACCATATGGGGGACTTCAGTACCTATGTCAAGGTTCTGTTTAGAAAATTAGACAGGGAAAGCTAAATCCAACAGCACTTCTATTTTTATTCAGCTACAATCTCTAATGTAAGTATCATGGACTGTTCTTTAAATGCACTGTCTTTCCATTTCCACGCCAGTGTCTGGGAGTCTGGATTATTCATTTGCTCTTTGAACAGTGGTCTGTGTTGTGTGAAATTCTTACATAGTATTGACTATGCAGAACAAAACAAAACAAAACAAAACAAAACAAAACAAAAAAACCAAACCACCAAACAAACAAAAAAACCCAGGCAGTCATAAATAAACAGGGAGAAAAAACATTTCTAACAATTTTACAAGGAAAAACCAGCAAGCATTATCCAAGGCAAGGCAACAGGGTGCGGCTTTTTGGAGACTTTGTTTTTCTGAGTGAAAGAAAAATACAACATCCACCTTTTCATTCTGTCAACATCAGTAATTTTTTCTTCTTGGACAAAGACTGAAAAGACCAGAGTCCGTTTCACCACTCTTCAATATTCCATACCCGAGTGTGTTTGAAGTGCTGCACAAATGAATTCCTAAGGGACTAATCCAGTAACACTGAGGTGTAGTTTAGATCATACAGTTAATTAAAAAAAAAGATAGTTATTCAGCCCTTCTTTCCTTAAATATCATACTGTATGTGAGAATACAGATGATGATGAGAATAAGATTTTACTGTTTCTATATACTGACAAAAACATTGGCAGGTTGTTGCTGAGGTACACAAAGCTGTGATTCCTGCTGCTACGAGAATGAGAATGTGGTTCTGAATATTTGCAGTGATAATGTTTCTCTCCATTTTTGCGACATTTCATTCTCACATATGAAGAAGAGATATTACCAATTTTTCACTTGCATGACTGAATGTTGCATTTCAATAAACCATTATATACTTTGCCTAATAATGACTCTATCCAATAGCCAAGTTTTTCCTGTTTCTGTTCTGGAGAACTTTTTTTATAGCTTTGTTTTGAGGACCTTAAATGTGTGAAGGATTGATTTTTATATCCAGTAAATGTCTTAAAGATAATGCTTACAACTCAACCTAAATTCCTTCTTTAATTAATAAATTCCATCTGCAAATTATTCTTCAAATTTGTGATTACATTGCTTTCCTCTGATCTTGAACACATGGGGTTTATATTTGCCTTGAGGAAAAGATCTATTAGACAAGTGCTCTAAAAAGAAAAGTTGACAAATACTACATGAATGAGTCACGTAGGATTCCTTCCATTTTGCAAGCAGGGTGACTTACTGTTGCGAACAAAGGACATCAGCGAGCTGGAAATGGACTGATCTATTTCAAATGGAGATGAATTTTCCCAAATGAAGATGAATTTAAGAGCAGACAATGAGAACAGCTGCCTAGAAAGTATTCAAAAGGCAAATAAAAAGACTGGAAGGATGGCAAAGAATGATAGACACTAAGTGATTGCCAAAATCTGGAGAATGATATTTTCAGGAGAAGCCTCAGGCAGCATGTGTCAGAAAAAATACATCTCTGAAATAACTCACTGAAGTTATTAGGATGTTATGCAGCGGTGGCTGCACAGATGGAAGACAAAAAATGTTGACAAAAGACCTACAAGAAGGTCAATCTTAATGAATTAACTTCTTGAGAACAGACTTTTTTTTTTTTTTTTCACTTGCTGTCTTGCATTTTAATCTTGCCCCATATAGTTCAAGAATATCCACAATAAGATATTTAGTTATGCATTTTTATCTCTTTCTTCTCTGTGGCAAAAAAAAACC
>JANIJG010023995.1:0-13783 GCA_024611175.1 Megaceryle torquata | reverse complement strand
TATCTCTTTCTTCTCTGTGGCAAAAAAAAACCAACCCAAAAAAAAAAAAAGAAAAATAAAAGAAAATAATTTGAAAAGAAAAAAAAGCAGATCAGGAGTAGTGAAGTAATTCATCCCATGTTGTTTTGTTCTCCTAAATTATTAACAGAAACCACTTGTCAATTAACTGCCTCCCTACAGAACTCAAAAAGACTGATTACATACCTAGCACTATTTTTTTACAGGTTTATTAAAACTGTGCACTTTTGGAAGAGTTTATCATTTAATAGATTTACATAACGTTTTTAAATGAGAATAAGAAAATACAAAGTATTTACTAAGGAAGAGCTGTCTGTGTACAAGAATTTTTACTTAAGTAGCTTCTAGTACAAGGAATTTCAATTGATTTCTTCCCTATTCGCATCTCTTTTTTTCCTTCTCTTTTTCATTGACCATGTTCTTAGGCACCACATTCTACAAACTAACTGTAAGAAACTTCCCCTCTTCCACACTACAAAAACCTATAATATCATTCATCCCTTTTACACATGCTGCATTCATTTCTCTATTGTCAGTGTATATGTACATGGCCCAGCTCTCTGTCAGCCAAAATCAGTCTAGCTACGTTGATTCTAGTAAAGGATCAGTGTCTTAACAGCCTACAGAACAAGCCCTGCACACAAGATGCACTACAAAGAGCAAACAGATCTTTGCCTACAAGAGAGGTCTGTTCAGTCATCTCCTGGCCATAACACTTCTCCATGGATTTTTAAGCTGTTCAGTGTTCTCCTATTGAACTACATTGCATACAGAATGTGTTACAGAAAATCTTTGGATGGTAAGACCCCTGGTGACATATTTGGGTGGCCTTGTGCTTCTGACTTCTTTTTTTCTGGGCAAGAGGTTACAAATATATGAAAAGGGCAGAGCTGTGTTTAGCAAGAGCTGTTAGAGGTACAGCACAGCTACCACTGCCATGAAAAAAAACATGGAATGAAACAGAAAGTGATAATTCAGGACAAGCCCTTGAAAATAAATTTCTTCTGCTCCTTACCATAACTTTGTTTCCTTTTTAGTTATTTATTGGCAGAATTAATAAGTAATAAAGAACTGTAAATACCTACCTGGTGCCTTAATAATAAATCCACCTTACCTATTTTTTTGACAGATGTTAGAATCTGGAATTTGCTGCAGAATGCTTCAGGCAGATGCTCAGTCAGACTGCACGCTGTCATCCCAGAACTTCTTTCTCTGTGATATGTCTGGCTAATATTCTGCATATGTCAAAATAAACTTATAATCTCCACTTCAAATTAATACCCTTATACCATATCAGTCTTCATGAGTGTTCTCTTTGTTAAGTGAAGTAATCCTAATTGCTTCAGACTGTGTCCAAACTCAATTTGACATATGATATGTTGCTCTATTTTTTTATTTCCGCATAGATCTTTAAATGTAAATTAAGTAGAGTAGCCTCTGGATATCAGGAGCAGTTTGAAAATCTGACTGTCTTGTTATATAGTGCATGTTGTTTCAGTAATGGCAACTACCTGGAAATTCAAAATATAGTGATATAACTTGTATCTCCACTAAAAATTGTCCAATAGTCAAGGCATTGTAGGAGATAGCTATGGTTACAGAAAACAGTACTAGAAAGTCCTAAAAGAAGGACTCTGTAGTATGAAAAATAAATAAAACTTACTTCCTAATTTGAAATTCTTATTTAGTATCAACTTTTTTATTAAGTACTCAGAAATAAATCCACAGTGTTTACCAGGTTTTTCTCTATGTAGATAGATATATAGTTTCAGGTGTCAGTCACTTAATCAGGAACCTCCAATGCATGACGGAGCCAGAATTTCCCATTTCCCAAATGCTTTAGATGTTGCCAGCATCCATTGTGAGATACTGAGCTTAAAACACAAATAACATCAACACAAGATAATTAGATATTAAAATTAGGATTGAAATGCATTATAACAGCACATTATGAACTATAATGCATATTTGTGGAGTAACAGTAAAATGTAGTGCTTGGTAAGAAATCTAGGTGGCCATTTACTTAACAGGTCTCCTAACTGTAAATGTTGTGTTGGCTCAGCAGGGAAAATTTAGGAAGAGCTGTTGAGATCCGAATGACTCATTTTTCCATTTTGTTTTCCCTTCTCTATGAAAAGAAACTGGAAAAAGGGAAGGACTCAGAAGAAGTACTTGGCTTTTAGGGGATACAGCCTCTTTCATCTAAGAAAGCAAGAGCACTTTATCCCATATAAACACAGGCACTGACACAATGGGACTCAGTAAGATGGAAATTAGATAGAGGTTAAAATATCTGGTTGGTATAACCAGAACAAAATAAACTACTATTAATCAAGACAGGAGGGGGGTCTTTTTACAGAAGGCAAAGTGGATTTGTCATCTAAATTACAATCCTATATCATTAAGTTGCAACTACATGTAGCCTTTAGAACTGCTTGGAGCTAAATGCAAGTATGTACAACATAAAATAAGTTTTTGTAAGGATTCAATAATATTTGATTAAGACCTCTTTATCTTTGTTTTGGGTTTTTTTGTGAGAGAGGTAAAGGGGCAATTTTAAGAGGAAAAAAAATGTAAGCATTTCCCGAGTTTAGAGGCAATGAAATGAATAATAATTTTGTACAACATATAAAAAACAACCAGAATAATAGCTCATAGAACACATCTGAAAGTAAAAGTTTCCACCAAGAGGAACAATAATTGTATAATTAAATTCCTATAAGAAATTAAAAGGAAATTCAGTTCTTGCATAGAGTTCAACTTTTCCAGTTCCTCAGTCGGGAGATCAAACTAAAATCTGAGTAGACACCTATGCATCAAGTTGTTAAGAGGAATCATTGTAGTATTTTAGCTCAAGAAGATAAAGATGGGTGGAGGAAATTTTAATGAGAAAAACCTTCCCTATCATAAGGCACAGGGCTCATGTAACCCTAACCTATATTTGAACACTTGTACAAAATGTACTTGTGAAATTTCAAGTCCCTTTTACTTTTGCTTATCATTAATACAGACCTCATTTACTGTGTGCACTACTGCTTACAGATCATTATTTGCAAATGCTGTCACAGGGCGGATGGTGGCTATCAAAAGATGTTCTTTGTATTTAAAGCAGGAGCTTAGAGCTGATCACTATGCAAAAGAAATACCATCTTCCCAGAATCAGTTTCCCAGATCTCTAGGGTATTATCACAACTTACTTCCCTCATTAAATACCAGACTAACCTGCAAAGCAAGTAGCATCAAACAGTTCTGACTCTGTTAGAGGAGTATGACATGAAAGAGACTTTATTCAAATATATTTCTCTTTGCAAGAAGAAATCTATATCTACACTCTAGCTCTGGTTACTTAAAGATCTGCAGATACTCAGTTGAATAACTGCCTCATGTTTGTGCAAGCAAAGGAATTTAAACATGTTTATATAGCACCTGCACATCAAGCTTGTGAAGACACTGGGGGTGGTGCATTAAGGTTTGGGAGGTGGAGGGAGAAGAAAATAAGTCTTCATTAAGGATGGAATATAAATTTTTAATTCAGGCATTTAATATCCAAGTTATAAACCTCATAATTATTACCAATCGTATTTCATCCAAATACAGACATTTTACAACTTGCTATTAGAAAACTATTGAAATTTTCTAACTTTTAAAAACCTTAAATGAACCTTCTTGCCTTTCAAGTTACAATTGTGCATAGCAATATGTTAGACATAAATGGAAGTTGAAAATGATTCTGTGAAACCTAGGGTGCCCATATGGCCTCAGAAATTTCTACATGAACAACGTTAGACTAAAAGCTCTTGGGACAGATAAGAGCCTTCAGTGTTTTGTTCAGTTTCCAGATAAAAAAGATGTTGTGTTTTATTTTTCAAACTCAAACCAGAAGGCCTTATTATTCAACCAGTTTTACATCTCTAAAAACAAAACAAAACAAAACAAAAAGTTATTTATGTAGGGGAAAAAAAATATCTTCCAATATTTTTCAGAAAAATTCTCACTATGGAAAAAGAAGAACAAAATTATGGAGCCAGCTCCCATCAAATATTATCCCTTAATAGTTCTCCTAATCGTAATTCTGTTCCATATAATCTTATCCTATTATTTACACCAGGAGGAACACTGAACCATAAAAACCAAAAGCAATGAAACTTGACTTACACTGACTGCTTCAAAAACCTTAGTGGTGCAGAGTTTTGTATTCAATTAGTCAGAACTAAACATTTAAGCACTGCTATATCACAGGTATTTGTACTTTCCTGACAGACACTGGATATATTCTTGTATCTATGGGAAGGCAAATATGGGAAAAGTTACAATTATGCTTGCCAGGGTAAGTCAACCAGTATTTTGATTATTTTTCAAGAGGAGGCCACTAATTCAACTGTTATTAGCCTTCATAAGGAGGTATTTCCATTGTTGTCAATTTCGTCCACTTAGATGAACAAAGCAATCTCACTTAGACCCCATGGAGAAAGCAACATGTTACAAAAGCTTCAATTTTTGAAACAGCATCACAAATATCTGAACTATGTTGCATAAGTATCCCTATACAAATAACAGATCTTTGATGAAATGTAAATCCATTTATCAAATTCCACAAGTCACTCTTATGCAATATTATTTAAGAAAAATACAAACTCAATGAATGATTTAACAAGAACAGATTTCCTCCACATTTTGTTTAATTTACATCCATTTTTGCAAAGAAAGATGCTCTCTTTCTTTTCTCTTGACACAAATAAGCTGCTCAGTCATTCCAGTGCTGATCCTGGTCATTTAACTCTATGCATTATGAGCAGTTGTACTCTTTTAAAAGGTGTGCTTTTGCCATAGTCACAAGTTTGGTTGGTATGATGAAGCTAAAGAACCAGGTCAAAATATAAAATAAGAAAAAAATAATAAATCTTTGTAAATAATTGCAGTCTCATACCTACTCATTTACACTTTGAAATACTGTTCTAAAACACATCCAGAAGACTGAAATGAAGGGGGGAAAAAAATCTATTATTATTTAAAAGTTTCTTTAAAAGTAATTTTCAGCACTTCAGAAGCATCTAAAACTATTATTCTATGACAGAAAAAAACACAGGGGACTGGAAGGTGGAAATAAACCACAATTTTTAAATACTCACTTTAAGGAAGCTTTTTAAGCTGGTTTTAAAGTTACATTTTGGGACCCCTGTTGATTTCTTCTGTGAAAGGATTCACATAATAGAGAAAGCATCAAACTCCCTCTTCTTTAAAAAAAAAAAAAAAAAAAGAAAAAAGAAAAAAAAAAAAAACCACAACCCCAAACCAAAAAAAACCACAACAAGCACCAAATCTCTTTCTTTCTGCTTTTGTTCAGGTGAACACCTGGCCTATAAAATTTAGTGACAGAACCTTCCCTGGGGTGCTGTTTTTGTATAAAGTTAACAAAACTTTAAAAAGTATGTACTTTTTGCCTCATTGGAGCTTATGCAGCTTTATTTTAAACTTTTTCCATCTGTTTGCCTAGCTCAACTGCAGGAACCAGTGTGTTTAAAGCAAGCAGTATTACTTGTCCAAGAGAAGCCTGCAGTTAGCAGGTTCCTGCCTACTTCTGGCTGGCAGTGCAGCCAAAACATTCCAGCGGGAGGAAGATGGGAGGTGAGGAAGAGATGGGAAGGGAAGAAGAGAAAGTTTCTTCTACAAAGGTCGCACTTGTAAATACCAGCTCAAAGATTCTTCAGGGATTAATGGAAGGAAGGGAGTCGCTCATTTCTTGGGGAGGGTGGAGGGTGTCTTAATTATAATTAAGATAATGCTCATGAATACTTATAAAGGCTTTTTAGTTGGGATGACAGCTGGCATGAGATCTTGCTCTGCCTTCCATCTACACCAAGTTCCTCTTTTCTCCCTCCATTCTTGTATCTTGGTTGTTAAAAGACCTTCATAAAGTAAAGGAAAAGGAAACATGGGAAAAAAAAGCCAGCAAACACCTCAACTCCTTTAACGATAAATAAATTCTTTAAATAGATTTGCATTATCAGTCCTTACATTTAGACATATTTCTTAGTATTCCATATAGATGTACTTCTTAATATTTCATTATTGAAAATTAAGATTAAAGTATTACAGAAATTTATTTCTGATACATTTATGTTTTAAATTTAATAACTTGCATGCACTAAGTGCTGCAGGAAGAGTGCAGATTATTGTTATCTTTGGACTTTCAGCCATTACATGGCATATAAGCAGGTAAAATAAAGAAAGATACAGCATTTTGTGTCAGCTAAAGAAGAAAATGGCAGCTATTAGATGTTAAGTCTTATCTACAGACATAATACAAACGTAGCAATGTGAATTTCCACACAACTGCCTGATAGCTCGGTGATAGGTTTCATTTTGTTTAGGATTTTGATGCCACCCTTTCCAGTGTCTGCCTGCAATGCATTAAACAAAACCAAACCCTAACAGCTGTCATGTGCAATTCATTCTTCCTCTCAGCCTGTCCCTGAGGGAAGAACTATGTGCACTGGAGTGTTTTCTTTTTGATAGGCTTCTGCTTCTTTTTAAAATGTACATGTTTTTCTCTATTTATATTAGAGAAAAGAAAGCCAAGGGAATGTGCCTTACACATGGAGAGAAGTAATACATGTGGAAAGATTTAAGAAAGGTAAGCAGAGCTGGCCATGCACAGACTTGCTGTCTTGCACTAATCAACCAGTTTTAGCAAATCTGCTCCATACATCAACATAGAAATATCTGTAGTGGTTCACAGGGGGTTCTTAACATCCTAATTCATGGAAGTCTTTTTAGAAAATAGTTGATGAAAACAGTTACATGATCTATTTAGTTGAGTTGAAAGGACAGTGTGGGAATAAAGCAGTGTGTTTCTCTGTGTACCTTAGCAGTACATGGTTTAGCTAATGCTTGTTGCAGTTTCAGAGGCATGTCAAGAATAGAGTATGCTTTTACACTGGCCATAAAGTTAAAGAACATGCTTTTAGTATTTTTTTTATCATTAGTGTATGTTCAGTGAAGAGAAAAATAATGAAGTGAAGACAGTCCAGTGTTTTACCCTTGGCCTGCTCCCTGGAGCATGCATCACTGTAGAGTGAACCCAAGGTATCATCATTACACTAATTTGCCAGAAGCATGTGATAAGCATACAGGGAAATTCAAGTCCAGGTGGATTTTCAAAATTCTGAAACATTTTAAGCTGGGATGTAGATATACCCCAACACTCATTTTGAAAAGCTTATTTTTAGAAATAAGAATAGACAGTTCCAACCTAGTCAGAGGAAGCGGAAGATCCTTTCTACCTTAAAATTAAATTGTTTAATTTAAAAATTATTAGTTCAAATACTTTGAGAATTGACTTCAGCAATTCCCTCTGTTCCTTAAGTCATTGTCTGTAAAACGAAGTGCTTTAATTTTTTTACCCTGTATCTTCACACCACAAGAACAGCTATTACATATATCAGCAAGTTTTTTAAACAAATCCCACAGCTCTGTGATCTTCCTTTCTGAATCCTATCCATGAGGCACATCAGATTTATTGATAAGCGATATCAATTTTGCTTCTAGATGTAGTTGTCTTTTCTTTTCTTTTGAATCTAGTGCTTTGTTTGTACAATCAATGTTCAAAGCACTGATGTTTTAGCATACTACTTGCCAGACTGCAGAAGCTTCTTAACAAAAATGTATTCATCACTAAATATATTGAGAACAATAAGAATGAAGTAAAATAGTTTAAGTTGCAAAGCAGTACTTGGGAAAACATTAACACAGCATATATTACAACCATGCTAGGTGGTATAAACTATAAATAGAAGTGTATGTTAATATTACGTTACCACTCCTGCTGTTATTAGCTTAGTGCAGTTTTGTTTTTCATTGCTATTTTATTCATACTTCTTGGAAGAGAGTGGCATGTAATCAATTTCTGTTAGATTGGAGATAATTCTATGTTAGGAAATCAACTAGAACAAAAGACAGTCTGCATAAATTTGCAGGATTTCCACTATCTTCCTCAGAAACAGATGTAAGAAAACTGTTGGAAACTTTTTACTCTACAAAGTCTTAAGGACTGAAATTCCTTGTCAAAACAGAAAGGAAGCAATGAAGGTTCAGCAGAGAGAAAAATAGACCCAAAAGGAATTTTGAGATTATCCATATGGAATACAAGGTACTCTGTTTCAATTCCTTGATTTGAATGTTTTGTAACTCCATGCTACTTCTTATTTTATTCTACTGAATTGGATTCATGAGCAAATATTTATTCTAGACAATGTGCAGAATTCTCAGTTTTATCATAGTGAAAAGCAGGATGAAATGCCTCTTTAATCCATCTGAGTCATGCTGCTGTTTTTCATCTAGTCTGACTAACAGGTACAGCCTTGGAATCTGCTTTGCTGATAAAGAGCAACTGCTTAAAAAGGGCTGCTTCTCTGCTGTGTCACAGAGTATGTACCTCATTCTCTTAAACACGGCTTAAATAGCAAGGTATTACCGAGTTCTGGGGCTAGGCATGAACTTCTTCCATCTCCAATTCTTTATATGCCATTCCACATACTAGTTTTCAAAAAGCAGGAACAATAAGGCTCCTGACAGTTCAGAGCACATTTTCACCTTCACTTGTATCTCTCCATCTGCACTGTGGATTTACAGCTTTTATGAAAGCACAGCATCTCCCACACATAGTACTTCTATCTCCTGCAAGGCTAAGGTGATATGCAGAAGTGACAGACATAAAATAGCATCCCTGAAATGCTGACTGCCTTTTATGTTTTTTGTTTGTTTGTTTGTTTTTTGCATTTACCATCCTTTACTAAGGATCATCAGTCCAGAAGAAAATACAGCTCTTCCTAATCACAGTGAAGTAAAGCTTTCCATGAACTCCCTAAAGCACCTCAGCAGTGTTAGCATGAGGAGTATGTCATTATGCTTAAAAAGCTGTTTTTCTTCCCTCTGGCCCCAGCTCTATCTAGCTGAGTTTGTATACTGCAATTCTATCCTTTAAATCTCCATTTTTCCTCTGCAAAATGAGGATAATATTTTTATAATTTACAGCATTCTCAAAAAATTACATTATTTAAACTTTTCAGTTAGAACTGCTGATTTTTATATACTACATTTTTAGTCCTTTAAACTGTAAAATAATTTACAGAGAAAGTAATGCTCTGCATTTTTCAATAAAGGAAAAAAAAAAAACACCATTTTTATAATCCAAACCATATACAGGAAAAGCCAAGTCCTCCAGAGACTATTATGCATGAATTGTCAGAACATCTTGTCCACATTTCACTCTTTGTTAATAACAGTGATGTCTGTTGTCAACATTTATTGCAATTATGTAATTATTTCTGGGTTTAAGTATTGATACAGATCATTTACTTCCATTTCCCACAAAGCTAGTCAGTATTACTGGTAGAAAAGGGGTGGCCTGCAGGGAGGCAGAACTTGCTCAAATCAGAAACAAGAATTTGCTGAGATTGTAATAGTGTATCATAGACAAATATATTGACATAACATTTGTATCCACATGTTAGTGTTCTATATATGTAATGTAACAATTTTATCCACACCTCAGTTAGGATTTAAAATATTATTGAATAAGAAAAAAAAGTAAAAAACAAAACAAAACAAAAGTAAAAAAAAAATCTTGTCTTTCATGAGTCTCAACTCATTACCTCACTGAATCAACTCACAGAAAATTTACACATGATGTATATGTGTCAACTCAGAATTGCTTTCATAAAATATCATCTTCTCTGTTAAAGGCATATAGGAATCATCAACATACATAATCAAAGAAAATATCATGCAGCAGCAAAGTAAAACACCTTTGTCTGGTTTATGGTGAAGACAACACTTAAGGAAATCACAGTAGCTGCTGTAAGTAGTAACACACCCAAATGTGTTAACATACCATGCTCTGAAATGTGCAATGTAAAATCTCACATGAATTTAACTACACATTACTAGTATCACTATAAACCCTTTCTGTAAACACAAGGGATTATAGAAGAATATTTTTCCTTTGAAACTGACTTCAAATCAACTAGTTCTGTATCACAGAAGATACGTGCTTTAATTAATAGCAATACAAAAGAAGAAAGAAGAAAAAAAAAAAAGAAAAAAATACAAACACCAAACTAAACAAAACACACAAACAAAAAGCAAATCCTAAACTGCTCATCTAACCAGAAAAGCAAGCTGAGACATATCACTGCATAAATGCTAAATCAACAAGCACCACTTTTGAATTCTTTTTACAGAGGCAAGACTATATTAGGCAATAAGCAAGTTTGGTAAAATATTTGAAGAGACACCAGGAATTTAAGTAACACATAACTTATTATGCTCCTTCACAAACAATGTAATGGGATATTACCAAAATATGAATGAATGAATGAATGAATGAATGAATGAATGAATGAATGAATGATGTTTAGACATAAGGAAAAAAAAAAATAGATGAAATAGAAAACTGCAAGTATTTATCCAACCTAGCTCTCTCGCTGGAAACTTCTAGCTGTGGGGGACCTCAGAAAACAAATCCTGCAATATGTTTATGAGTGTCTATAGTTGCAGAGTGCTATTCAGATGGCTAACATAACAGGCTGTATAGATCTCTCCCACTAGATGATTCAAAGGAAGATGTAAAAAACCTTTCAATGGCAATTAAGTAATGTCTAAGAATAAATTTTTTGCAGAGACAGGTGAAATGTAAATAACCGTATTACCTGTTATACATCAAGGATATCTACCTTGCACATTTTGTTTTATTTATTACAGCTAGACTAATTTAAATCATTTCTTCAAATCCTGTTCTATCTCAACCTTGTTAGCATGCATTTAGGATGATCCCATTATAAATAATGTAAGAATTAACACTGGAGAGCTGTATTCCCTAGACTGTTTAGGATGTAACTGCAACTAAGACTGGAAGGGCCAAACCTGGATGTTCTGGGATGGAATCACTGCCAAGAAGGCTAACCTAATGAAGGGCATGCAGAGAATCACAGAATGTTTGAGGTTGGAGATCATCTGGTCTACCTCTGCTTAAGCAGGGTCACCTAGAGCTGGTTGCACAGGACCATGTCCAGATGGATTTTTAATATCTACAAGAATAGAGACTCAATAACATCCCTGAGCAACCTGTGCCAGTGTTCAGTCACCCTGACATTAAAAAAGTGTTTCCTGATATTCAGAGGGAACCTCCTGTGTTTCAGTTTGCGCCCACTGTCTCTGGTTCTGTCAGTGGGCACCACTGAAAAGTCTCCATGCTCTTTGCACCCTTCCATCAGGTTTCATATACATTTATAAGATTCCCTTGAGCCTTCTCTTCTCCAAGCTGAACAGTCCCAGCTCTCTCAGCCTTTCCATATATAACATATTCTCTATTCCTCTCATTTTAGTTGCCCTTCACTGGACTCTCTTCAGTATCTCCCCGTCTTTCTTTTACTGGCCAGCCCAGAATTTGACATAGTACTCCAGATAGTTATGATATTTATGATAGGTAACTGCATATTCTTGTGATATTTATGATAGGCCTATATAAACATTTACAGATATACATGATGCACTGGATCATTATTACTATTATACACTGATTTCAAGGAAAACCTAGAATGGAATAATTTTAATCTAGAGTGGGTCTTTTCCTTCCTTATGGAGTATGAAGGCCAACTCCCCTTATTTTATTTACTTACATTAAAAATACTAATGTATCCAGAATAATTATAGTATTCTACATAACTTCTATGCACGTTTTTAATAATCTAAGACAAAATTAGCAACACCCATGCAGTGAGTGTTTAGGTCCCAACAGAATGCATACAGCTTTCATTAGAGTTCATGTAGTTTTGGCACACAAAGTATGTGTCCCATAATATCTTCCCAAAAGATAACTGTACCAAACACCTTTGCGTAGAGATGAGATTCCACACTCTCCATCATAAATTACAAATTAATTTTTAAAACCCAAACCCACCAACCAAAAAGTTATTAAAAAAAAAACTCACACCTAGGGTGTGAAATGACCACAAAAAGAATTAGCCATATGCTCTTCACTTGGTATGAAACAATGGGGAAATCTTTTCAGCAATCTTTTTCACCTTGGCACCACTTTTTTATCTTTGTTTTATCCTCTGCATGTCAGCCACAATTAAGAAACAAACATAAATGTTTGTCCAAAAGTTTATGTCTTTCCCTCCCTTTCCCATCATCAAAATACCAAGGTACAGTTAAGAACTAGGGATTACAGTTTGAGGAATGAGATATTCTAAACTTGTCATGGCAATTTATGAAAAACTGGACACTTTCTGACGTGGATTGTGATCAGACTTCTAAAGAAACAAAAATGTAATCTACAAGGCAGAATTTGCTTGAGATTAGATTGGATGTAAAAAGTGTTTCTTTCTATAGCTTTGAAATTTTGTATCCATTTCAAATTGTACAAATTGCACTTTTTCAGGAAGTATTAATCTCGAGATGTGTAATCATCCCCAAGCAGCGTAATATTCTACCTCATGTAATGTTGCACTTGCCACTTGGACATAGGAACCTTAATTTTCCTTGTATAGTTTCTCACATTTTTAATTGCCTATTATTGTCCATTTCTGTAGAAGACCTTTTTTTTATGCTCTATAGAGGATTCTATACACAAAAGAAAGCTGATTTGAATATTTATCATTTTCTTATTACACTAAAAGTATCTGTGAAAAGAATAGAGATCAATTCAAGAGGCGCATTCTAAAATACATTTGCTTTATGAAATTTTTCTAAGCATAACATTTTAACCTTAATTGTAAAACTGTATTTTTAAACTTACACATCTTCTACTTAGCTTATGTTTTTAAGGCATTAAGAATTCAAGGATCCATATGTGAAAATGTGAGCATATATTAGCTTGCAAAAAGCAACCAATTAAGATTGAAACTCTTTATAAATTCTATATCATTTTATCCCTGCCTTTTCTCTTTTTGCACTCAAATTATTATTTAATTAACTTGGTGAAAGATTAATAGGCCCAAATATATATCATTATATAAAACTAACAAACAAAAAAAGCATGAATCATCTGAAGTTATTTAACTTAGTGTTTGATATTATAAGGAATTGGAAAAAAAAAAAACCAAACTACAGAAAAACATGAACCCTAACCTACATTATGCAAAATTATGTAAATCAAGCAAAGAAATAAAGAAAAATCTTTCTGCAAATATAGCTCTGAAGTTATTACAAAGCAATTAAATCGCTATATAACCCTCAATAAAAATGGGACATAAGGTAATTAGAAATGCTAATGTTAAGAAAGTTTAGACTTTGCTCATATTTTTAACTGCTAATTGCTTCAATTAAAAATGAGGAATTCACTTGAATTTTCTTAACAAAGAATTAAGAATCGAAATATATTTTCAAGCTGTCATTTCTAAAAATGAATGCTGAATCATAAATTTGGATGTGTGAAATACTACCTCAGATTCAGTAATACTAGCTTGTTTTTAAAAGAGAAATCACCCTCTCTGAGCAACAACAACAAAAAAGCCCTCTATATCCTTTACTTGAAAAAAAATCAGATTTCAAAGAACTTATTATTTAAAATTCACTGTTACAATACCATATACTTCATATTTTGAGATATTACTTTCTGGAGGTTTCTGGCATAATGAAGAAGAAAGAAATAGGAAAACCAATCAGGTTGAGTCAGCCTGAATTATTTTATTTCACTCAGAAGTTTTGTTTTATTTTTACATTATTTAACCATCTACCAAAAAAAAAAAAAAAAAAAAAAAAA
>JANIJG010023991.1:0-39263 GCA_024611175.1 Megaceryle torquata | reverse complement strand
CCCGGGGGGAGGGACCGCGGGGAGAGGGAGGGAGGGGAAAAGGGGGGGGGGGGGGGGGGGGGGGGGGGGGGGGGGGGGGGGGGGGGGGGGGGGAGGGAAGGAGGGAAGGAAGGAAGGAAGGAAGGAGGGAAGGTGGGAGGGAGGGGGCCACACAACAAAATAGGATGAAAATAAAAGTGAGAGCAAAATGAGTTTGGCCTGAGCCTTACTGGGCTGTGAATGCAAACCGCCGTGGCCACCAGAATGATCCAAGGGTGGAACCCCTCTGCTGTGTGGCCAGGCTAAGACAGTTGGGCTTGTTCATCCCGGAGAAGAGAAGGCTGCGGGGAGACCTTCTTGCAGCCTTTCAATACTTCAAGGGGCCTGTCAGAAGGATGGGGACAGACTTTTTATCAGGGCCTGTTGTTAAAAGACAAGAGGTAATGATTTTTTAAATGAAAAGAGGGAGATTGAGACTGGAGAAAAGGAAGAAATTGTTGATGCTGAGGGTGGTGAGACCCTGTCCCAGATTGCCCAGAGATGTGGTCACTGCCCCATCCATGGAACCATTCCAGGTGAGGTTGGTTGGGGCTCTGAGCAACCTGCTGTAGCTGCAGATGTCCCTGCTCACTGTAGGGGGGTTGCACTAGATGACCTTGAAAGGTTCCTTCCAACACAAAATGTTCCATGATTCCACAACCCTACACAAAAAAAATTGTAGTCTTACACCCACTTATGAAGGTTAATTACCAGTCAGCGGTCAGGGGGGAATTTACTGCCTGTCTGGGAGGTTGGGATATCAAATCATACCACAGTCTCTGGACAGGGGAATGGAGCTGCTTGGGGAGGAGAGAGCAGCAGCCTCAGACCCAGTGGTGGGGCTGAGGATCCTCCTCACTCTGGTCCCTCTTTGAATGTCACATCCATCTCTCTTTCCAAGCAGAAGGCAGAAGGAGAGCCACACTGGCATGAAACATTGCTTCCAACCAGCTGTCAGACCTTGGGGAAATGGAAGGCTAAATGGCCAAGCTGGCAGCAGGTATTTTTAAGCCCATGCTTACTTAACTTTGTTAAAAAGCCCTGAGTTGAGCACTACTCCTGTACAGCCAGACTGGCTTCACTGAGAATAAGAGAACCGAGCCTCCATCCACAGTGGTCACTCCCTCAAAACACAGCCAGGAGAAATTTTCAATCAGATTCTCTCCTTGAAGGTTGAGAGTCATTGAAGCCATTTGTGAATTCCTGACAATTTCACAGAATTACCATCACCAGGCCAAAATAACCTGGGAAAGATGCTGAAGAGGCTGTAATGTATTTTAACATATGTGGAATTCTCCGATTCCTTTTAATGTCAGCACCTACCTGAATATTCCATGTAATAAGACTCTAAAAGCTTTTTGCTCAACGAAGGCTAGTGTTGTTCATGGTAGAAGGTGGTATTTTTCCAGCTGAGATGTTGAAACAAGCAATTCAATTTAACTCCGCATACAGCTTTAGACAGTTTCCATGAGTGGTTCAAACATTTTCCTGGCAAGCTGCTCCATCAGCTGAGGCACTCCCATCCTGATAAGTTAAACCAGACCTTCCTTAGTTGCAGAACAAGGGGGCCCTAAAATTCTCCGTGTCTCTGGAGATTTCCCAATTTCCCCATGTCACTTTCAGTAAATTGCCCAATCTACCTCCTGCCTCTAAAATGGAAGCTCACCAAGAGATGTAAAGCCCATTAATAATGATGAGATCTTAGAATCATAGAATGGTAGGGGTTGGAAGGGACCTCTGGAGATCGTCGAGTCCAACCCCACTGCCAGTGCAGGAACACCCAGGGCAGGCCACACAGGAACAGATCCAGGCAGGTCTTGAAAGTCTCCAGAGAAGGAGACTCCCCAACCACTCTCAGAAGCCTGTTCCAGGGCTCTGTCACTCTCACAGTGAAGAAGCTTTTCCTAGTGATGAGGTGGAACTTCCTGTGTTTCATGTTGCTACCATTACCTCTCGGCCTAACACAGGCCACCACTGAAAAGACACTGGCCCCTTCTACTCAACACCCACCCTTCAGATATTTGTAAACATTAATAAGATCCCCTCTCAGTCTTCTCCAGGTTAAACAACTCCAGGGCTCTCAGCCTTTCCTCATAGGAGAGATTGCTCCAGTCCATCATCTTTGTAGCTCTAACGCTTCAGCTCTGGAGATAAGTGCCTGATCAAACATATAGGGTGTCACATGCTTGCACCTATGCTCACAGATGTCCTCCATGAAGTGAAACCCACAGCTCTGAGGGAGTAGGCAGCAATTTTTGATGGCCTCAGACACCACAGCTAACTAAACCTGGTTGATCTACAGCCAACTGGTGCCACCAGTGAGGTGGCACACAACTTTCCCAACTATAATGCAAAAACCTGAGCTGGAAACTTGAATTTGGTTTATGGTTGGACTTGATGATCTTAAAGGCCTCTTCCAAACAGAATGATTCTGTGAAATGAGGTATTTCAGCTGTAAAATCTCCTCCTCTGTGGTTTAACAGACATAACAGCATGACAAAAGATACATTCCTTGGACCACACTGACAGAAAAAATAAAACCCCCTAGAAGTTATATGCAAGCAATAGATTGAACTAGCTGGCTTTCTCCACCCAGGTTCCTTGTTTGTGGTGGATGAAAGGACCTGGCTGTGTCCTGCCTTGGCTGCTGAAATCATGGCAACTAGAGAAAATGAGGTCACTTCTCTTTTTCACCTTCTTGCCATGGTGACAAGCTTGCAAGTCAAAGTCAAGGGCAACATCCCTGAAAGGTGTTTTGACCATGACCTCATGTAGGAGAGGTTTCTTACCCATGTCCCTTGGGTCTCGATGGGTCAAGCAGGGCCCAAAGCTGTCATGGCCTGCATAAGAGGATCCTTAATGAAACCTATGCAGAAGGTGAGGAGCAACAGATAAAACCCCTTAACTCAAATGTACTTAGAGCAAAATACAGCCCCAAAATGAGAAACTCACTGGTTTTATAGCCCACACAAAAAGATTTCCAATGGACACCTCTGCAGGGGTGAGCATGTGGCTTGCCCGAGGCAGTGATGGGCTAAAGGGGTCTTCAAGGTGAAAAAGAGAGATCATCATTTAGAAGATGTCTTTGGGGAGATCATTTTCAAATTTCTGGGCCGGCCTAAAAACCCCAGGATCCCTTCCCTGCCTGGTCCCATTTGGGGAGTTGCCCAGCAGGGAGCTGCTGCTGTTTCCATCCTTCCCTTCCTGCTACTCCTTTCCCAGCACAGTCCCCAAATCACTGGTGCCCACCCGCATCCCTGGGCTTTGAGCATCCTTGTGATGTCTCCTGGATGTGTGGAGCGGTGGGAACTCTGTCTTTGCAGAAGGCCTTTGGGAAATGGTTTTTATTTCTTCTCCCATCACTCACATTGTGGATCGCAGACCTGAGGAGAAGCTCTTTATACAGAGCTACATGTATGAAGTGAATCTGCCTCTTGGCAGTGGTGATCCTTACATGCAGGCGGAGGAATGAGCTGAGGCTCCCAGGCTGAATTACCAGAAAATTAAACATATGTCTCCATTCACCCAGGCAAGGAATTAGACGTTGATCCATCCTGATTCCATCTATTTCAATTACAGCCGCGGGCAGGCGCTGCCTTCCCCATGCAGAGACCCCAGGAAGGTTGAATAGTCCTGGAGGAGTTTCCAGCTCAAAGGACTTTTCCTGGTTAGGGAAGCAACCTGGGCACTGCAGCCCAGTGGGCCTCATGGGGAGGATACTCTGGGGGCATGCTTGGAGACCTGGGGAGATGCTCAGAGCTGTAGGAGGATGCTCAGGTCTCTGGGGAGATGCTGGGGGACCTAGGGAGATGACCATAGGTTGCAGGCACCAGAAGGGGATTTAGGTAGGCAGGGATATGATGAGCAGGCAGGGATGGAGAGCTTACATTTTGCTGAGCATCTCCTCCACTGGCAAAACACAACCCAACCTCTTTGGTGTGTGGAAGGTTCTTCCATACAAAGCAAGATCATCATCTCCCCCTACTCCCCAGGCCAACACAGCAAGGCCAAAAAAGAGGGTTTATTTAAGCCCAGCCACTCTCATCCTAGCAAAGTGCAATGATTCCCAACTTTGTAAATCACTCTGGGTGCTTTGGAGCATTGCCTTCACTTTTTTTCTCCCCCTCCATGCCCCTGTTCACAAAAGGTGCAGCAGCAAGGTCACCCTTAGCTGCTCAGAAGTGACCAGGACATGCAGGTCCCCTCCTCAGGTGGGTGGTACTGATTTGGGTTTCCTCCCTCATGCAGAAAGCATCTCCAGCACTAGAATAAATATCCCTTAAAAGCAGAAGCAAGAGGTGAACAATCTCTGGGGGCTTGAGGCATCTGTGTGGCAGCCAAACCCTTCTTTCAAAAAATTGACTTCTACCCCCTCATCTCCCCCCAACCCCCATTTCGCTGGGCAGCAGCATGGACCCAATGGCTAGCGCTGCTAAAACTGATGGCTTTGCATGAGCACGAGAGGCTTTGCAGGGTTGCAGACAGACAAATAGCTACGTAAACAGCCATGGGGAAAACAGGCACCTGGGAGACGTTGGTCCAAGGACCCCGCGTTAAACACAAGGATTTTAACCCTGATTTTTATTGCAAACAAGTGTAATGTGCTCTCAGCATGATCCCTTGTGCAGTGCAGCCAAGCAAGGACGGCTCCTTCCACCTGCACATAAGAAGCCAACCCCCCCCCCCCCACACACACACATTGTCTCCTTACTTCTGTGGGAGGTTGGGGCCTCAGGGGTGCCCTGTGTCTGTGTCACGGTGCTGGGCTCCCTCTCCTTCCTCCTCCTTCTGGCCCTGTGGGGCAGAGGCATCTTCACAGTTCCGGTGGGAACTGCAGCATCCCCCAGCGACACTGGGCCTCACGGGTTCCTCGGGTTTTTAAAATACTACCATTACTGCTTTTAGATGTTACAGGAGTGTATTAAAGTAATTAAATGCCAAGTTTAGACTTACAATCTGGTATTACAATGAAACTTGAAACTTTGGGAGTTCTGGTGCTGTACAACAGCCCCATAGCTGCCTCACAGGTGAGATGAAGGATCTTGAACCTCACATCTCTACCTTGGGATAAAGTTGTGCCATCCCACCTTTGTCAGCAGGTTGGGCACATCCTGGGTGCTTCCTGTGCCCCCCAGGCTTGCCTGTGCTTTCCTGTTGGAATCACCACATACCTGGGGTTTGCATAGGGGCAGATTTGTGCCCATTTTACAGATGGGTAGAATCAAGACCAGATGTAGCCAAGGGCAAGGAAGGAATTATGGGGGTGGTTCAGCCCTGTGACCACCCCAAACATCACCTTTGCCAAGAGCCTGGGGTTGGGACCAGCTCACAAGGTCCTGCCAAATGAAGGGAGCTGGGGGGGAGGGGAAGGAGAGGGGAGGTGTGGGCAGAATTGTTTTCCAAGGAAGCCGCACATGCATACCAGCATTTCATCACTTGGCTGTGCACAGGTTGTTAGGGGAAAAAAAGATGATAAATAAAGATAAATGGAGGAGAGAGGAGCATACCAGCAACCCTTCTCCATCATTCCTTTTCTTCCCTAAGCAGATCAAATTATGACCTGAAATCACTGAATACATATTTTATTATGTGGATAATTTAAAGGATGAGGGTGAGACAGAGAATTCATAAGGTACAGTCATGTTAGAAGACAAAGAGTTCCCATTAATCTCTTACGGGGAAAAATGAACAGGAGAAAAGGGGGGTTGCACAGGTTGTAATTGATGCTGCCCTCTCCTCCCCCTCCCTGTTCTGGGTGAGCTGGGACACACAGAGATATCTTTTCCACTAACATCGAGACATAAGCTGCTCCTTAACATCTCACAAAATAGATGCAGCGCTCCCAGCTCTTCCCAGACCTGCTGCCTTTCGCCAGCAATGTAAAACTCATCGCATTTAAAGTGCTTGAAAATGAGCTCTCCTCCTCCTCCTCTGCAGAGATCTGGGGAGCAGGGGAGAGGGTTGGGACGCAGCTGTACTTTCCACCCCCACCCCTGCAGCAGGGCTGCCCCATGTGCCCCCAGGACTTGCCCTCGCTGGGGCCATGCTGGGGGCAGAGCCATTGCGGTCTGCTGGGCTTTGGCCCATTTTACCCCAGCTCAGGCACCCGTCTGGCGCCAGCTCGAGCGTGATGCTCCTATGACTTTGAGGGGTCAGCCCCGCTTTGCTTGCCCTCATCCCAGCTCGCCCCATTAAGTCACGGGTTGCTTTGTGCTCTGAAGATCAATGACAGCTTCAGGATGTTTTTCGGTTGCCACAGGAATGGGGAAGAGCCACCGGTTTTTAATAATTGTTTTAATAACAATTAAAAATAAAACAACTCTCTATAAAACAACATTCTGAAAAATAACTCTCTCCAGGCCCCCCCAGGCTGGGGGGTGAAAGATCATTCCTGGAGGCAGCACCCCCAGCATGTGCCTCTGACCTGGGACACAAGCAGCTATGCTGGTGGCTTCAGAGCAGTTCCCGCTCAGGTTTAGGAGAATGAGAGGAGTGTGTTTTCCCTCTTAAAACACCTAAATGGTTTTATGGGGATTTTGACAAGTCAGATTAAGCACCGTAATCAAGACAAACTTATTGTTTAAATAAGGCCCCTGAGGACAGATCAGAGCTGCTGAGTGTATTCCCTACCCAACCCCACACTTCTCATGGGTGGGGGGACAGGCAGTGGGATGGGGTCACACCTGCAGAACATGTTGCTCACCCTCCAGTGGTTGCTGTACTCACTGTGGTGGCCAGAGAAGGGAATACATAGGATGGTCCAGCACCGTCACATCTTAATGGCTTGGTCCATCTGAACCCAACACCATGCTTGTGGCTCTCTGCAGCCCCATGGTGTCGGCCAGCCCCCTCTGGGGAGGCTCACAATGCTGAAAGGGGTTATGATGAAGTAACCTTTAAACGAACACATATCATTTCTGCATTAGAACCCCCCAGGGCTGCTCTCTTTCCCAGAAAGGCTTCCTGTGCAGAGTGGGGCAATGCCAGGCAGGCTGGAAGGGCACATCTGTGCCAGTTTGGGATTGGCACTGAGCTCCCGCTGCTGGCTTGGTTTCAGCTGTCACATGCTATTACTCACACCTCCTAAGGATGGCCTTTATGTTTTGTTTTATTCTGAAAGTCTCTGAATTATTTTCCTTGGCTGCCTGAAAGGATTTTAAGAGACTAAGTGACAGTGCACTCCCCAGCCCCTGGAGGTGTGGGGGTCCTGAAAAGATTTTGAGGAGGATAATGGGGTTAGAGGAGCTCATGCCCCTCTGCTACCCATGCAAGTTGCCAGGTGAAAGCCAGTCCCATTGCTCCCCATTGCCACAGTCCGGGAGTCTAACAAGAGCATCAAAGTTAATCCGCCTCCCCAAACAGACCAGGGAAACAGCAATACCTTTAAGAGAAGGCAAGACTGGGAGAGGAAAAAGTTAACCTGCCTCTCTGCACAGAACAGAAGCTTTGGGGAAGCAGCTATCACAGATAAAGTTGTTCTTCCTCTCCACTCCCCGATGAGCTATTTTCCATTGCATCCATGTTGCAAATACTTGTTGTTTCAGGTAAATTAAAAGAGATTATGATGGGTGCGTGGAACCCTCCTTCACCCAAAAGGTTCATGAAGGAGCCCTACGAGACATTGCAGTCCTGGAAGAGCTGGAACCACTCTCTTCCCTTGCACTGCCCATTGGCCAGGGAAGGTTCATACTTACATTTTCTTTCTCTTCATTTAGGTGATATCAAGAAATTCACTTTTTCCCCTCCCAAGAATTTTTCCTGCTGCTTCATGATAGAGGAGGAATTCTGGTCCTGCCTCTGCTGAGTAATGATGGTCAGCCATCAGCCAGAGCAAGATCTAAGGTGTGAAAGTTGAGCTAGAAAGATTTAAACCAGGTTTTTAAAAAGACCCACTCAACTCAAATGGCCAGTTAACCCATGGATCAGAAGTCATCTTGCTCTAACCCAGCCAACCCTTTTAATTCACCTATGAATACATTAATGACTTAGAATACCGAAATATTGCCTTGCAGGATGAGAAGACCCTCACTTCAAGAACCCACCTGCAGCTCACTGAAAAAAAACCTAAAGCAAACTATGTGGTGATGATTACCAGAAGGCTGTGGGACTAAGGCTACAGGTGTCTCCTCTCCAGAGGCGAGGAGACATAAGGCTTTGGTTTTATGCCAGAGTTGCTTCTATAATTCATAGCTTCCTGTGGTCTTGAGCACACCTTGCCACTAGCAGAACCCCTTAGCTTCTCAACATTTAAAGCAGGTGGCAGTCCCCAACCTCCTACAGATACTCTGTAAGACTTGCACATCCATGACCAAGTGCAGCACACGGTGTCTGTGCTGCTGAGAGGAAAGGAAACCCCTGTGGGAGAGCAAAGTGAGAAAGATCCTGTGAGGCTGGCCTCAAGAAAGAGAGTCTCCGTGGGCAGCAGTGGGGACTGGCAGGAGGCAGGATGCAATTGCCTTGACGGGATGCTGGCCAGGACGCTGGGGTTAACACTGTTGCCCACACTGGAGGACACTGCCAACATGAGATGATTTCTTCAAACACCACAGTGAACGCTTTACTCCGCCCCCAGCCCACTACAGGTTCTTGCTGGGTACTTCTTGCCTCTAAAAAGCAGTGAGACAGGAAAGTGGGCTTATGAGCAAGGAAGGAGTTAGATTTGCCTTTCCAATTATCCGCTGCTGTCATTATGACCTTCCATTGTTAAACAAAATTACCCTAAACAAACACAGCTCCAGCTCTTGGGTCGAACACTGGCATTAGCAGCCATCCGCACTCACTGCTGAAGAGCCCTGACATATTGATATTAATTTAAATTTCCCCTTGACCATCATTTTCGATTCCCTCCAGCACTGAACTTCTTTTTAGCACGGAGGCATGTTCCTCCTACTCTTCTATTAAATGCTTTAAAATTAATTAAAGAGGCTGGCTGGCCAGGCAGGGTTTTAAAAAGAAAAATCTGACTCACCCAACACTTCCTGCAGGCACACGCACGCTGGAGGCAAAACCATTCTGGGGCAGCTTCCAGCCAAAGCTTTGTAACCCCGTTCTTTCAAAAGAAGAAAATGAGAATAAAGAACCTAAGTGCCCACCTTCTACAATTAGTTTTTGCAAGGAGAGATGTTAAGCACTGGAACAGGTTTCTCATAGGGATTTGTTCATCTCCAGTCCTTGCTCAGTGGAGTTGTGAATGTCTCCAAGCCCTGGAGCAACCTCATCCAACTTTAAGGCAATCCCTGTTCTGGGCAGGGGGCTGGACCAGAGACTTCAGAACCATCCTCCCAAACTCAGTCATTGCTTGACTCTAAAAAGGCTGAAAACCCGATAAGGACCATTTGTTGAGGAGGCAGCTAATTAAAAAAATTACTGACCAAGTGCCAGTAAAAAAGAAAAAAAGAAGATTACAGTAAGTAATTATATGCAACTTAATATGTCAACTGCAGAGTATTACCTGAAGGAAAAAAAAATTAAGGGGATTAAAATGAGGAGTACTTGTGACAAAGAGACAAAGACAGAAAAATGCCATCAACTTGCGTTTATGAGCTGCTGTGTTTCTAATTAGGGCCAGACACCAAGAGTGCATTTTATCTTGATTGAAACAGAATGAAACCAGAAAAAAATAGAGGCAGCTGATGTTAAACTGTTTTCCGTATTTAATTCGAGGAGCAACCTTAGAGCATTCAAAATAGCAGTGTGTTTGGTTTTTTTTTTCTTCCGTTTTTAAGATCTCAGCTTTGGTGAAATGATTTCAATTTGAAACACAGAGAATCTTCAACTGGGGGGAGAGAAGGAATGAGGTCACCTGCCAAGGAGTGGCTGCGTGGCACAGAGTTGGGGTTCAACCGCAGCCATGGCAGCTGGCAAAATAAATTAGCAGGCAACAGTAAGGAAGCCAGAGGCCAAAGAAATCCCACACCTGAAACCAAGGGAGGCAGTAAGAGCGATGGGCACTGCTCCTCACACTGGCCTTGCCCTCAGAGGTGGCTGACTGGGTATCCCAGCAGAGTCACCCAGCACAGAATTCATTCAAAATGCAGCAAAGAGGAAATCAAGCTAGTGCTCAGTGGGATGCGTCAGACAGCTGCCATCAGGCAGAAGGAACCAATTTCATTTCCTTCTGCTACAGTGACTCAGGTGACTCATATGACAGAGACCTGCAGGTAGCACCTTGGAGCAGGACACAAGCTAACATGCTTTCTCTTTACCCCCACTGGCATGCCAGAAACTGCGGAAAAAATCCAGCATACAGCATCTGAGGGCCACCCCCCCGTCTCTCAGAGCAAAGCATCACCTTTTGCCCCACTGGATAAGATTCTCCAAAAGCCAACAGCAATTTTGATGTGTCCCAAATTCTTCTAGCTTTGAAGGAACACTTATGAACCCTTATGTCCATGCTGAACCCCACACTAACACTGAACGAAGACAGGATCCATCCCAAATTCTGCTGTATGGCTTCACCCCTGTTTCTTTGCTCCTATTGCCAAGTGCATCATAGACTGGTTTGGGCTGGAAGGGACCTTTCTGTGTCATCTAGTGCAACCCCCCCCCCCCCTTGCAGTAAGCAGGGATATCTGTAACTACAGCAGGTAGCTCAGAGCCCAACCAACCTCACCTGGAATGGTTCCAGGGATGGGGCATCGACCACCTCTCAGCATCAACAATTTCTTCCTTTTCTCCAGTCTCCATCTCCCTTGTTTAGTTTAAAACCATCAGCTCTTGTCCTGTCACAACAGGCCCTGATAAAATTTTGTCACCATCTTTCCTGTAGGCCCCCTTTAAGTGCTGAAAGGCCACAAGGAGTTGTGAAGTCCAGGATGAACAGCTGTGCTTTCCATTTACTTTGTGACCAAAGGAAGAGGACGATGACCACCTCATAATCCTTCCAGAACAATCACAATCAGGCTTTTAACGCTTGCAGGACTCGAGACACCTTTCACATGCCATTGATTACAGCTCCTTGATGGGTGGCCCAAGACTGCAGCAGGGCCTTGCTTTGCTGACATGGAGAAAAAAAAAGTGCCTGTTGCAACCCCAGCCTTGGAGGCACGAACAGCAGTGAACGAGCAGAGGTTGTATTTGCAATCACAGGTATCACTGTATGCATCGCACCTTTGCCACCCACAGCTAGGAGAAGATGCTACACCCACCAGTTCCACTTTTGAGCTTAACGAGTTCTGCCAGCAATCCTGACAGCTCAGCATGACTGCTACTCATGAAGACTGTCTGAAACTTCTTACCCGCCCTGCTATCCTGACAACAAAGCAACAACAACTCTTAGCATCATGGTTTATTCTCCCTTCATATATACAATTAAGTGTATGCATGACCATTAAAAATAAGGCTACTTATACCATGGCTCTGAAACACATTACAAACCAGTTCTGTCCCCCTCTCTCATGACAACATTCACGATGCTTGGTTTCTGCGGTGTGTGGAGAGGGGCAAAAGCAACCAGACCACATGGGTGATTAAGTTGTGCAGGGCTTTGGTAACTGGAACTAGAAGCTTCCTCCTCTAGCTGAGATAGTCAAACACAGCCAGGTCAGTGGGTGCTGACCCCAAGATGTCTTGGTGATGTCAGTCCAGGTCCCAGGCAACTGCAAGTCACCTCATCTCAGCACGTTGCTGGTGGCAGGCAGCAGAGAGGCCCAGGCTCCCATGGACATGAGGACAACTTCATCCTCTCTCCTTTGAAGCTGCACCTCAGACTTGAGGCAAGGGTGTAAGGAGGTGGAAGAGGAAGCTGCCCTTCTCGGCGACCAGAGGACTTCAGTCTCCAGAAGTGTCAACCTGAGTGACATTTTTCAACATTTAATGCATTAAAAAAAATATAATGAATAAATCAAAGCAACAACCGAACCATATCATTAGGGGATCTCAATGTGAATAGTTTGCATGTCCAGATAAGGCTTAGAGACTTTCATTTTCCAGTGGGGATGAAGAACAGTCCAGATGAAAGTAACTGGAAATGAGCAACTGAGGACAGCCCTGTGTGGTCCTGTAAGCTCCCTTCCCAAGTAAATCTGTTCCCATATGCAACAAGACAGAATCTTCCAGCTTCAGCTTGTGGCTCAATAAATTTTATTATTCCTTTTTGTTTTTATTTAAAAGAATTTGTTTTCCTATCATAAAAATTAGACAACCATACCACCACCACCACCAGCAGCAGCAAAGTCTGTGGAGTTAATGTTGATGGCAGACAGTTCACTGGTGTTTCTTCCAGTGTCTCAAAATGTCCTAGAAAGTCCAGAAATGGAAAAAACCCAAACGTGATGGTTTTGGGGAGGAACATCAAGGTGGTTTCAGTTTCTTGTCCCACTGAGGATCCCAGATGAATACTGTAGCTTATCAGCAGGACCAAGTACCTCATGCCTCAGAGAGAAAACCCTTCATACCAGCTCCAGTACCTGATTAGTAGGGAAGATGAAACATTCAGAATAGGAATTGATGACATTCATTACCTCCTACATCAGCATACAGATCACTAGGACAGGACTGACCCTTCCATCTCCATCCCTTACCCTTTATTCACCAGCATGTGATAATACCACACAAATGGGAACCCGATTTTGAGGTCTGCTTATGCTAGGATAAATTACAGCATGAATCCAAACCATCCACAGTGGCCTCATTTCCACTCATCCCAATCAACCAGCTCTTGGAAATCTTTCCCAGGCCTCTCCCAGACCATCCCACCTTCCTCCTGCATGCTGCCAAACGGAAACACCAGAGTTGTGACAGCCCTGGCTGTTTGCACATTTCTCCATCTACCTTCTCTCATTAACAAGCAAAGTGCATGAGCAAAACCTCTCCTCTCTAATCACTCTCCTGTTGCTGCTGGATTCACTTCAGGATATCAAAAGCATCAGTGCATATTGTCCATTACAAAGAAAGAAGTGAGCAACCAATTCCAAAGCCTGCTAAATAAATCACCTATGAACAAGGGGCTACAGCATCCCATGCTGCAAGAGAAGGAATAACCAGGCCACTTGTGGCCTATCTTGACATGCAAACACAGACCACTTGGGTCTCTTCTGCTTTTTTAATTTATTTTTTTCGTGCTTTTTCCAGGACTGTTCAAGACCAGCAACTCTGGTCTGTCTCCAGAGAGCTGCTGTGGTCACAGGGGAAATCAGGATGAGGATCTCTGCTTCATGAGAGTGACAATCCAGTGTATAACTTTGCAAACAGCAAGTAAACCCCTTTATCAGCAGCTACAAAAAGCTGACAGGGCTACAAGCTCACGGCGCTAACCAGTGAGCCTCAATAGCACAGTGGAGGACAACTCTGCTGTGTACAATTTCAGATGGTGGCAGACTTGGGTTTTTCTGGAGGATCAGCACCATTCTGGGTTTGGGTACTGGTTTTGCTCAGCTGTCCGACAGACATGTGAAGACAAAGACTTTTTTCATATTACTTGACATTTCATGGATAGAAATCCACTGAACAGACACTCTGGAAGCACTGTTTCAATTTAGTTCAAGTACTGAGAAACTGGCTGAGTACTGGCATCTCAGAGATTTAGGAGGGCTGTGGCTGTCACAGAACCCCACGCTGACACCTGCTGTCCATTGACACCAGCACTGGGAGCAAGCAAGGCAAGGCAAGGCACCATCCCTGGCTCCATCCAAACAGTGCTCCAGGCAGTGGCACATCAGGAGCTCAGCTTTTGGCTCTGCTGCACCCCACATCGGTGGCAGTGGCCAGAGGATGGGCTCTGGGTAATGCCATCAAGTTCTCATTCAGCCTCCGCTGCCACAAGACCCAGAGGGGGCCTGAGGAGATGCTCAAGCCAGACCCTCCATGCTCCTGGGACCTCAAGGAGCAGCAGAGGCACAGTGGGGATTGGATGGCTGCCAGCAGCTTTTCTACACCTCACTTTAACTGGGTTTCATTGCTGGTGTGCTGTCTGCTCGCTCCACTGTGTGCCAGAGACAAATACATCATTTAAATTACAAACTTCTGCAGTTGGGATGACCTCCTCTAATGGGTTCTCCTGGCAGTACAGTTCCTCTGACCTTGCTCTTTACTAACAACAGATTCAAGTGTTTAAAGAGGAGACACATGAAATAACTTACCTTAATTGTACCCTGACTGTTAGCAGCAATCAGCACGTTGGATTCCTGGAAAAAAAGAAGAGGCACTATCACAATCTGCCATTGTTTTTGTTTGTTTTTATTTGTCCCCTCCCCCCCCCCCTTTCTTTTTTTGAAGCATCAACAAAGCAGCAGCAGCTTTTCTTATCTTAAACATTATAAGTATATCTAATTTCAAAGGGACTTAACTCTTCCCATTTCCAAGATGCTTTCAAGGCTGAAAGTCTTTATAAAAAGTTATACTACCTTGAAGAATTTGAAAGCAATAATCCTTAGTGCTGGTTCAGAGCTTGAAATCTCCAAAGCGATTTACAAACATGAATTAATCCTCACAGTCTCCCTGTGAAGTGGGCAAATAATAATAATCGTTTTCATCTTTTGGTGGCATACAGACAAAGGTCTCTAGCACCCTAAGTAAACTGACTAATCACCATGACAAAACCTCTCTGGCTCTGAGGCCAAGCAACCTCTCCCACAGCCAAGAGGTTTCAGCCAAGGAAAACAAAGAGGAGAAGAGATTAGAGAGCAAGAGTAGATACACCCAGTTTGGAAGGGAAGATGAAGAGAGAGCGCTCCAGCCCTGCTTTATGCAGAAAGGCAACATCTATTTTAACTCCTGACAATTTATGTAGTTGCTTTTGGAGATAACCTGGTTGTCTGCAAAGTAATGGTCTGCTGCATCAGTCAGGCAACCCCCAGGCAAAAACTGGTGCAGTCAGCCTCTGTCCTTCAGACCACATTCTTGATCAAAAAATCAGAAAGTCATTTGGGTTGGAAAAGGCCTTTAAGATCATTGAGTCAAACTGTTAACCCACCACTGCCAGGTCACCACTAAACCATGGCCCTCAGTACCGCATTTAGAAAGCTCTGAAACCCCTCCAGCGATGGGGACTCCACCACTGCCCTGGGCAGCCTGGGCCAGGCCTTGACAACCCTTTCCATGGTGGCATTTTTCCTCAAACTCAAACTTCCCCTAGCACAACTCGAGGCTGTTTCCTCTTGTCCTATTGCTTGTTCCCTGGGAGGAGACCGACCCCACCTGGCTCCAACCTCCTTTCCAGGAGTTGTTGAGAGCAAGAAGGTCTCCCTGAGCCTCCTTTTCTCCAGGCTGAACAACCTCTAGTCACTCAGCTGCTCCTCACAAGACTTGTGCTCTAGACCCTTCCCCAGCTTTGCTTTCCTTCTCTGGACGTGCTCTAGGCCCTCTATGGAGGGAGGGGCCTGCAACTGAACCCAGGATTTCACCAGCAAGTGCAAGACACACCCTCACAAACCAAGATCACCCAAGATGAAGAAAATCCAAAAGGAGTGACACAGTGCCAATAAATCTAAAGCACCTAAGGGTTGTAGCACTGGCCAGAGCCCTGGTGATGCCATGGTTGAACCACTGCTCCCAGACTAGTGTCCCTCATCCATCCTTGCACCAGCAGTTGCAGTGTCTGCTGCCAAACCGCCTGCTGCAAACCACTTTCTCTAAAAACAGCTGATATCTTTTCTCAGACACATTTATCAATTCCTCTCCCTGCCGCTATCCATCCCCAGACAAACTTGCTGTAATTATCCCATCGCTTCACGCATGCATTTTTAATAAGCTCAGTGACTAGAATATGCACCTGCTCTGCAGGAAGTGGGAAAGCAGCTTGACCCAGCCCCAACAGTGTTGCAGGCTGGCTTGCCACGAGGTTCAGGACTTTACACGGCCACCAGCTTCAAAGCAAAGGGAGAAAAATCCTTCTCAGTTCAAAACCCCACACTTATCAGTTAAGAGTCATCTTGTGGTGGACCACTGGGCTAATTGCTATAGATAGATTACTCACTCCAGTACAATCATTAGAGGATTAGTTAAGAGTCCTGATATTATCTCACCAATGATCCTCCAAGTCAAAGCTCCTGAAAAGAAAGTATACCCTCCAAGGAGGCATATACTCCAATTCCCATTAATTTGAGGGCTAAAAAGAGTCTAATCCTGTCAACTGCTTAGCTTCTGGTTAACAGCATTAAAATCAAACCTACTGTGGAGGAGAATGCAGATATAAATGTGGGGACTAAATATATCAATGTAGATCTAAATGGGGACTAAAACAGGGACTAGGATGCCCGACAGGGTTTTGGAGGTGAGAGGCACCAGTAGTTATCTAGTGTGCGGTGCAAGAGACTTGAACTCCTGAGTATGATGATCCAGGGTTTGAATGATTCCTGTTTGCACCGTGAGTGACTGGTAATTTATCCCATGGCTGCAGTCTGCTGGGGTACAACTGTAAATGAACTCTGGTTCATTGAACAGTGTTACCTGCTAAATAAAATAAAAATGCCAGAGGGCAATATACTCTCACTCCCTTCTTCTTCAGAAGTCAACGAGTGTTGTTGTGTTGGTGTTTGTTTTTCAGCAGGGTCTGAGCTAATCACCGCCCTGCTGCTTTCATCCACAACCAGGAGACGTAAACAGGAGCAGACAGCAGCAAAATTAGCACCAAATCTGTCATCGAACAAACAGTGACTTGCTTGTTAAGGTGCCTGAGTGCTGCTTCCCCAGGAACACAGCTAAGTAACTGGGTTTTAATCCTCTAAAGAAACAATCCTCCTTTTTGTGTGTTCCCTGTAAAACAGCCGATATATTGAACACGTTAAACACCTAAGCCAGCTGTAAGTTGCTCAGATCTGTAGGTCTGTAACTTGTAACAGCTGTGTGCATGCTGAACCAATCCTTTTGCCAGGACCTGTATGAATGGAGTCATATCCTCTGAAGACAACCACCATGACCATTTAACTGCAGAATACTTGCCATGTACTTACCATACCACTACAAGCATCTCTACATCTTAGGCATCAAAACCAGGATATCACCATCCATTGTGGATGAATGTTCTACTTTACCATAATCACTTGGTGTTTCTATGCAGGGCAAGAAGGTCGAAAGGCTGGTCTTCCTTATACCTCCCCAAACTGTTTTCATCAGGAGCCAGAAGCTCCCAAAGCAGAGGCAGGAGGTATGTTGGAGATCCACCCCAACAGAGAATCAGAGAATGGTAGGGGCTGAAGGGACCTCTGGAGATTCAGATATTGATAAACATTGATGAGAACCCCTCTCTGTTTCTCCAGCTAAACAGTCCCAGGTGTCTCAGCCTTTCCTCAGCACAGAGATGCTCTAGTCCCCTTGTCATAGTAGTCTTGCTCTGAAGAAATCAGTTAAAGCAACTGTTCTCTGCATGCACCTTTTCCTATGGGTGGTGAGCACTTGCACCCTTCTTAACAGGAGAGGCAGAAGGTACCAGGCTGCCTTTGCTAAAACAAAATTAAAGAAAAAAAAAACCAAACACAACAAAAATGAAGATATGAGAGTTTACTGCCTGTCAGGCAGCATCGTTCTGTTCCATGCTGCTGCTTATCTCAAGTATTCAAGTATTACTGCAAGCCGTTAGAAAGCCACCAACTGCGTAACCTCATGGAACGTGGCAACCTCTGCTCTGCACATCAAGGCAGATAAGGAGCGATTGGTGGAGACGTGGTGTGGTGCACTCAGGTCCCCTGCAATGAGATAATGTGGTATCTCAACAAGTCAGGGAAAGCCATAAAACTGACGAGAGGCAGCTTAAGAGTTTTGGTTCTGGTAAGTCAACAGAAAAGGGCAAGGCTCTGAGGATGTCACAGGTATGCATCTTCTCATTTCTTGGCATCAATCATGAATTTAGAAAGATTAATTGACAAATGTAGGTGCATCTCAGGACTCACATTAAGATTAATATAGGGTGCAGGTCTAGAACTGCTCTAAGATGCTCCAGGGCTTAAGTCCTCTGCTAAGACTTATGAACAACCTTCCACACATGCCAACTTTTTCCTCGACTGTAGAGACAGTATTATGGGAAGTCTGAAGGACAGTTCCTTGACATTGGGAAAGACTTGACTCCACCACAAATCTTTGTTATTGCCTACAGACTGGACACGTATCTACACAGAGGTAGACATTATGCAAAATGAAGTTGTAAATCAGTCCTGAGTGCAAAGACAGACTAGACAGAAGCAACTCTGTCCTGAACCTGACACCAACCCTGCTATCCTGGATGTGGCACCAGATGAACACGTCTGGTTCATGCACAGGAACTTAAGAACATTTACCCTTGTGTTCTTAAGGGACTTCCATTGATTGCACCAAGAGAATAAATTCCTGCAGCACATTTCTCGATGGCAAAGAAAAGCAAATCAAATTTAGGACCGTCCTGAATAGATGAGATACCTTCTACATTCATCATTCAAAGGAATTATTCACCTGGTGCAGCTGGGTTTTGAAGCACACTGATTTCCTTCCCTCCTAGAAAGGCCCTGTGTTTGGGTGGCCCTGGGGAAGCAATTTGTACAGGGAAGGAAAGGAGGAGAAGGTAAGTCTGGATGACTGCTGGTATTCATGCAAGAGCAGTTGGCATTAAGAGAATCAGAAACGCTCTGGATGTTTTGTGAAGCTTGAGGACACTCAGCTAAACAACTGAAAAGTTGTCGGAGCTGCTTCAGTGGGTATGCTTCAGGGAGCGGCTGCTTCAGAGAGTAAAAGACAGCTGAGCTTGCAGCTCTTCCACTCTTTCTTTACATCTTTGTGTAAAAAAACCTTAGAGGTGGAACAAAATGAATGTCAGCCCTGATGGACACAAACTGATATCCAAGCAGACAACTCTCCAGAGCGAGGGAAAGCCTCCCAGCAACTGCCAAGTTCATCTCTAGCCATCCCTCTTCACTAATGAAGAGCCACCATGGATGCCCACCTGCAAATCACTCGCTTTTTTTTTTTTTCCCCCTTTAATATAATCCTTTGTGGGACCACTCCTCCTCTGCTATCCCACATACACCAATCTTTAAAGCGAAATTCAGAAGCTCACACTGAAGGAAAAGCTGGAGCATGGTCTAGACAAGAGGAAGAGCCTGGACATTGATTTTGAAATATCTCAGTCCCCTTGTTGGGAGTGAAACTGTGTGTCCTGGTTTGAGCTAGAACAGAACCAATTCTGTTCAGTAGTTTCACTTTTCAGCTCAGTCTCTAACTGCACTTTCTGAAGTTAACAGTAGATTTTCCCAGACAGTCTCTGCTTCCAGCAGGGATAACACTCCATGTTTAGAGTCACTACCAAGTGTTGGGGTGTGCAGAAAGGCTTTTGCTGATCCTTGCTCCTGTGCAGGCCAAAGTCACTGCTAAATCTTAAGAGGTGGCACCTGTGGGTAAGAGAAGTCAGGACAGGTGATCCCAAACTGATCAATGAGGGATTCCATCAGCACAATCAGTGTAAAGATGAGGGATCATGAGAGTCAAGCTCTTTTAACAGCCATTGTCTGAGTAGGACACTGTCCATTCTTCTGCCTTCAATCCCGATTTGTATGTGCCTGCATCCAGTTCGAGAACCCAGCTTCTGTCTGAGTACAGTTTAGGACTTCCCCAGTGCCCGCCCACAGCATCAGTAGTGATGGTGATGTTCTTCTGGTTGGAAGAGACCTTTAAGATCATCAAGTCCAACTGTAAACCCAGCACTGCCCAGGTCACGACTAAACCATGTCCTTCAGTACCATATCTCCACAGCTTTAAAACCCCTCCAGGGATGGGGACTCCACCATTGCCCTGAGCAGACTGTCCCAGACCTTCACAAACAAAAGCATATTCGCCTCAAACTTCTAGCACTGTTGTCATTGAGGTAAGCGTGATTTTTCTGGATTTTCAGCTAGGTTTGTTCTACAGATTCACAGTTAGGATTCTTATAAAAGTTCTTTCTTTAAATTAACAACTTCTCGCCTTCCCACCCCAGCAGACATTTTCGCTAACAAATGCCTGGTTTGTCAGCGATTCCCTTTTGGGCAGACAGACCTGCTGCCAGTGAACCCGGAACACTTACTCAAAGCAACTGGAGCCAAATTAAGTAAAGTTATTGATATAATTGGAAAATACACCAAGTGAGAAAACTTGCACTCAAGTGGCCATTGTCTTATGTTAATTATGGGCAGAATAAAAGTATATAGTTTGAACTAAATCTCATGCTGTTTGTGCAGAAAATCCCTTTAAGTAAAACTACTCAGTCCTTACTGAAGATGGCAACTATTACTCCAGTCCTGGCTTTCAGGACTGGGCTACAGCTCATCTGCAAGACAAATTACACCAAAACTTTTCCCATAAACATCATGCACAGAGTCTTTTCATGCATCAAAATACGTGAAAGCGGTTCCCCAAAAGACCACCAACTGCTTGACTGCTCTTCATCTTGTAATTAGCAGATTCTAATGACATTTCACTATAATTCCCCTGAGAACTGGTTATTTTCTTGTTTTATTTTCTTGTTTCATAGCTCCAGTCAGCTTTTGTTTTTGAAAGAAAGTGACAAATTCTAACTTAGGAAACACAATGAACCTCCCGCATCCAAAAACCAAGAGGTTTTTGAAAGCTAAACTGCTAGATTACATCTCTTCCCAGCAGGACAATATGCTGCATGCCAAATTTTCTTTTTTTTTTTTTTTTCCCATTATTGAAATACAATTGCTACCAGTGAAGGAGCGCATGGTGGGATGGTTGAAGTGATGCACAGCCCTCTGTCTCATTGTTTGACAGAATTTACTTTATGGGCCATCACACTCACCTAACATTAATCCCTTTTAAATGGCTTTAAGGGTACATTGTCTATACTGTGAATGTCAGGCCCAAGAAGAAATTAATTGCTTCTTGAAGCCGAGCACTTCTTTAACGAATGAGGTGTTACAAAAGATGCCGTACCAAGACATTTCGGGAGCAGCAACACCCAACTTTTCAGGTTTTAAACCTGGAATAGAACAGACATGCCCAAACCATGTCGTTTAATCCGTAGAAACTGTACTTTTATCTCATTCTGAAGGTAATTCCTTTGTACACAGAGAGATAAAGCCTCCTTAGGCTTATCTGGGCCCCAAAATAAGAGCAACAACTCAATGTAACTGAAAAAGGTCCTGTCTGTGCTTCCTTCTAGATCCAGCTGCAAATCCAATCGTTCAGGTTTTTAAGTTTATAAATGCTATGTAATTACACCCGCATAGCATAATAAAGATATTTTCTTAACACGTTAGCCCACCGATTTACAGATGACAGCACTCCTTTGCTCGCTTTCTATAGAAAGCCTTGCCTAAAATCACAGGCACATACATACAGTTTTTTTTCCTCAAGTAGGAATCCATTGACACACTACAAAGGAGAAAAACCCCCAAAGCTTTCAAACAAATTAGTGTTTTCATCATGCAGAGTTTGCAGCTTCTGCACAAGATGCAGCATGTCTCACTTGGAAACGTGTGCAGGTAGAAATTCAGCATCTCCTTGAATCCCTCCCCTCATTTTTCTGCAATTCCAGACTTTAACCTTTGTACCAGAGATGCTTTTATCAAGTTTTCTGACACTTCCACGGCTGGTATTTTCTAAGTGCAACTCTCAATACATGAATATATCCCTCTTTCCTGCTCCCTGCAGAAGCAGCCTTCTCATTTTTGGATTTCACACTTAATGCATCTTTCTCCTCCTGTTCAGGACAAACTCAGCACAAGATGCTACTGTATAACTGGAAGCTTATTTGCCATCATATATAGAGCCAGATCTCTGTATTCACAGCACATGGGTACCCAGAGGAAAGCAGTCCAAGGCTTGCTTCAGTGACACACTCATATAAGAACTGAGAAATCACTTTTTCATAGCAAAACCTTTCTTTTCAGCATGTACCTCTCAAGAAAACGAGATCAACAAGGTAACTGAAGATCGGGCTATAAGAAAATAGAACTACGCACGTGTACAGTGCTGCACACAGGCACCAATTTACTTGCTTCTACATCATCTTCTGCATTCAAGATGGAAACAGGGGCCAATGAGCGCAATGGGAAGAGGACAAAGAAAGCTCTGCAAAGGCAGAAGAGCCAGCCAGCCAGCCCCACCCCAGGAACAGTTGATATATTGCATGCAACCACCTCTGTAATTTAATCGTTCTGGAACAAAACTGGTTTTGATGAATACCTAATTTATTTAGAATTCAAGATGAGAATAGCTTGTCAGACGCTTATTATTCTGCATCTACCGCAAAGCAAAGTACATGGCTCTAACAGCTGTTGCACGCTCCCAGTCAGGCAAGGTTGGGGAGACATATATTAAAACCAAATTATGTTGGCATTAACCCTCCTTCCCTGAAGGGCAAGTCTTCTCCTCCTCTATACGTGGGACTATTGGACTCCACTGCCCATCTATCTGTGACAAGGTGTCTAAAGCTACCTGTTCCTATGGTTGTATATCCTGAGATTTCAGATGCTCCCCATAAACAATACACTCAAGGCCTCGAACAAAGCAGCAGGTATATAAATATAGCTTGCAATGAGCCTACAAAAAAATTGTATACCTAAACATGCAATGCATTAGCATCAATATTGCAAACCTCCAGGAAACGGCCAGGCATTAGTTTAGTGAAAACAGCTTTTAGCCTCTATTCTCTTAATACTTAAAGCTCCCAAATGTTCATTGGGCAATTCTACATAATGCAGCACCGTATGTCGCTTGAGAGCTGTGCAGTCCAAGACGCACGTTCCTACCGCTGATACATTTTCCTCCTTTCTCCTCTACTGTTTGTGGCAGTCAGTCATTACATCATGCTGGAGGTGATGAATTTAATCTCTCACCAGCCAAGGTCATGCTGCCCTGCCCATCAGTGCTGTATGTGGCAAAACCAAGCTATCATTACTATCACCATTTCTTATGCCTCCCTTCCAAACCCTTGTCAGAAACAAAATGCATAATCTGAAGGAACAGTCACTGACTGGCATGAGAGCAATTTAGAAATGTGACCTAAATCTGATAGTTTTAGATTTTGATTTTGTGCAGATCAATAACAAATCATCAGGGATTGGAGCTGTGAACAGAAATCAGCAGAACGTGATGAGCCTTTTCAGTCCAAGCTACACCAACTTAGTCAGTCGAGCGTTCCACCCTAGAAGCCTAACCATGGGTGCCACACAGCCCAGTCCTGAAGCATAGTCAGGGCCACCACATCCAGCTGCTGAGCTGGGAAAGGAACACGTGCTGGTGGGGATCTCCTGAGACATGCTAAAAGACATCCCTTCCCACACCTCCCAGCTCCTCCGTCCTCTTTAATACACATCACACTCCTTGCCCTACTGTGAAGGGCAAACACCAATTTGTTTAAGCCCTGCTTCATGTTTAGTTGCTTCTCTTATGTCTCTTTCTTTCACACTCATGATGTGTTTCTCCATCCTCTTACCTTTTCTATTCTTCCTCCTTCTCCCTTTTGCTAAGTCTGTGCTTTCTCTTCCAGCCCAACTGTATCCAACGCTCCTCAGTTGCTCAGGTTCCTCTTTCAAATATTCCTCTTCACACTTGAATCAGCAATTCCCTAGTTTGTGCAAGAACGCTTTCATCTCTCTCACACCATCTGTCCCAGATCCTTCAGGGCTTTTGTATTCCGTGAGATCATTGTCACTAGTATGGCAACTCTCTTCAAAACCCTACTTCCATCTCTCTGTTCTTGAGTTTCAATTGCCTCTTCTGTATCTTCCCATCTCCTTCTACCTCCCCTTGTGAATCCACCTTTGAAAATCCTGTTTACAGAACAGTTTCCTTTTCTTTCCAACCCTTCTGCCCTCCAACATGCTAACACCAACACCAATATGCACATCTTTGGGTTCAAAAAAGGGAACAGATGAAGGCTAACCTTCCTCTCTGGTTGCGTTATCCAATCAACCAACTGTATGTGCTGCCACAGGCCTTATCTTCTTAACTCTGTAATTCTAGGTCTCCAAACTCATTTACTGTACTAGGATGACACATCTGTTCCTCTGCTCCCTGCCTGGGCTGTCAGCTACAGCTCATTCCCACATCCACCTCAGAAACATCTGCCTAGGTAGAAAACAGAGGATAGAAGGAGGCAAAAGCCTTATGGTTAGAGACTGAAACCCCATGTTATTTTGTGGTAACAAAGTGCTGCTGGGCCAGAAGCTTTCAACAGGAGAAGGTGATCCATGGCAGCAGCCTTGCCCCAGATATCTTTTCTTTCATGCTTTTTCCTGATCCACAAGAGCTAACACTGCACGTCAGTTGCTGTGCTGAACTGAAGCACACTCCTCCAAAGGCTGACAAATGGCTTCTAAATTGGGCCAAGAGGGATCACCTTCAGGTGACGCATCCCCTGTGCTCTATGAAGCTCAGAGCACTGCTGATGGTGCCAGTGGCATCCCTGGGCTAGGTGCTGGAGTTTGGATCCCGTTATTAAACCAGTCGCTACACAGAAATACAAGGAAGTAAGACATGAGCTGGTCCAGCTCCTCATTCCCTTCCTTTCCCAGTGCCATTAGTTTCAGTCTCTTAAATAGCTGAATGATACAGGCTTAAAATTGACTCAACCACCTTGATGTTAATACTTTAAATTATTAAGTCTTAGTTTTCTAATGCCAATAACTCATTTATATGTGCACACTTAATTAACAATCCAATCAGTAAGAACAACTTAGCATTTGCACAGCATATTTTATCAGAGGAACCAAAGACACATTAGAACATTAATTAAGTGTAACAAACACCCATGTGAGGTAGCAAAGTATTATCCTGCTTTGACACGTGGGGAAACTGAGGCAACACAGGTAGATTTTCCCAAGGTTAATCCAGATGTTCACAATGAGGCACTGAAGAGAAAAATGCAGGGAGAAATGCCACCAAGATTTAACTCTCCTAATACACATTCGTCTTCTGAATTGCGGTATTTACTTACTTGTCAATGAGAAATCTTGTTCCTGCTGTGTTCCTCTCCCAGACTAGGGGCACAAATCACTGTTCTCAAGCATGCTAAAAACTCAACCCAAACCTGTAACAGCCTGTCAGGTGAGGCTGAGCACACTGGATCCAACATGATACCCAGACAAGGGGCCTGAAGAACACTTCATGAGCCTTCCCACCCCCCCATTTCACACCTATGCACACATCTAAGCTCATAGGATGCAGGACACTTAATGAGCACTAGACCTACATCAGTGCCTGGTATTTACCAAGCACTCCACTATCTCATCCAACCCCTGGAGAGGTCACACGAGGCTCCCATGTCAGCAGCACAGGAGAAATTCCTGAATGACACTGACTCTGCTTACAACACACTGAACAGTTATGACTCTTGGAAAATATCAGCTGTCCCGATATCCTTACTTTTTTACAAACCAGTTTTTCAGGCCCTACTCTCTCCTCCCTCCCCACACCCAGGAGATGACCTTCAACAGAGGTCCCAGACAATGGTGGCACCCACACAAGCGTGGCAGCTTTGTTGATGACATGCTGCTCCATGCCCTCAACCTACAGTTCTATATCCAGCAGTTTTGTTTGCTTCCTCCATTTGGTACAGCAAAACACAAGTTCCTGGGACTGAGGCTACAGTTGACAGCCAAACTGATTTGCCCAAGGTATCAGGGGTGTTTATGATAGTGCTTGGCAGTGATCTAGAATTTGGTTCAAAAGCCCATACAGGGGCAAGTCCAGCCTTATTTTTTTTTCCAAAAATCATGAATTCTCCTCTGTATACAAATTAGATGCTGTGGAAGTGCTTCAGGTTTCTCAATTATCATGGGATGAAACATTTCAGACCTAGATGGTGTTGGTCCCTTTAACTTAAGTGTGTGCCACTCAGCAAAGCTTTTCCAAAGCTCTCACTAAAACCAAGAGGAGCTCATCTCAACATCACTGGCAACTGGATCTCTATGATTAAGGGACCCGAGTATTGATATGGTCTGTCTCATGCTGGTACAACGCAGAGCATTCCTTCTCCAAGATGAATGATGTACAAAGTGTTGCTTACATAGGAGTAATGATGAAGTCACCAGATCCTGCATGGCTCCCAGTCTGGGAAAGGGTGTGCAGAAGATTAAGTAACACAGAATTCAACTCATTAAAGCAAAAGATAGAAAGGCTTGAGTAAGATAAAAAAATATTAAAGCTAACACAAGCTTAAGACAGGGTGGGTAAAGGCCCCAGCTAACCTCTGGAAAAAGAGGTCTTGCAACCATGTAACTGGTGGGAAAACATGCTGGCCAGTGCTAGTGGGACAAGCTAGAGGATTAATAAAAACAAAACACACACCACCACCAAAAAATCCACACAAACAAAATCCCAACAACTTACTAACCCCCTCATGTGACACCTTGCCATCAAAGCCAAGGTGGAAGAACAATTAATGCATTACAGCCAGAGATGGTGGCAGTGAATACAGAAGAAAGGGTTAATCACTGGAGATGTCAGGAATGCTGAAGGAAGCCAAGCTGAGATAGTCTGTCTAGGTCAGCAAGAGGGGAACATGTTTGGCAGGAACTCATGAAACAGCTGATGGACTGAGGAAATCAATTTATTTAAATCTGATAATGGATTCATACTCTGCTGCTGTTCATTTTATACAGTTTGGCTGTCAAGTCTTTGGGGCAGGAAGCTGTCACTTGCTGTCTGTTTGGACAACACCTAGTAAATTTGATCTCCTGCTGACTTGAGCTTCTTTGCACCAGCCTAGTAAAAATCACCTCCACCTTTAAGCGTGGCCTGACACAGAGATGCAACAAAGGCTCATGTTAAAGCAACCTGAATTCTGACATTTAAATTTGTATGCTTTAACTTTAATGACAGCACTTGAACATACCCACCCATTTTCAAGTGGGATCCCAGCACCAAATCAAACACAAACCTTGAGACTACAGTATCCCAAACCAATGAACTCAAAGTTCTGGACACTGGTTAAAATTCTGACCATTTCATTAATGGGTCTTGGAATATTTGTGCAGGGAGACTCGAGTGCTCAGTATCTGCAAAAAACATTAACTATTCTGGATGTTTTGCTCATGCCAGCTGGAGAAGGAGGATGTTGGCTTCACTGCATCTGCACACCTTCTAACTGTGTTACTGGATGGGCCAGAAGCCTGGCAGCCCTAGAAATCAAAGCTTTTGTTTCTCTTTAAACCAGGAATAGCATATTTAATAGCAACAGGAATAGTGTGATAGGTTGAAGTGTAAGGACTGAGGATGCTGTTGGGGGGGGTGGGGGCTGGTGTGGAAATGACAGCATATGCAAGATGCTGCATCTCCAGACGAAGCTGCAGGCAGGGAGGGTGGACGATTACACATCTGCATAGCGAACAGAGCTGCAGCAAATGGAGGGAAGTAGGGCACAGTGGGAGAGGAAAAATACCTCATTCCTTGAAGCTGCTTCCACCCAAAGGGCCGCAGCTGCTTGGTGGTAAGAACTGGAGAGGGAAAGGTACCTGCTTGCAAGGTGGTCCAGCTTGTAGCTGCATAAGGCACTACAGGAAGCATATATAAAAAAAATATATATTTCTTGTATTTTCTAAACAACCCATCTATGTGTGCCACAGAAATGATATCACCAGGAACTAGTGAGAAAATAAGGGACAAATTGTTTATTGCAGCTAAAAATCAATGCACAAACATTAACATTAGCATGTGTATAAGCTTCACAAAATTATACCTATACTAATGTTATTTATATCATACGGTTATTTAGGAATGGGGACTTTGATTTAAGGCATGGAAGTTTAATTAAGGGAAACCAAAAATTTCCATTAATCTTGGAAGAATTCACAACCAGCTGCTCTCCTTCAACATCCAATTCAGCTAATGTTATAACAGGATCAAGTGCAGCACTACATACCTGAAACCTCCCGCAATGCAGGCAAGGCTGGGTAAGCTGTACCAAAACACATGTCCTTTTCTAGTCTTGAGAAGTAGGAAGTTCTCTCTCCTCAAAATACTGTTTCAATGATGTTTTGAGTGCAGACTTTTTTTTTTTTTTTTTTTTTTTTACACTAACAGTGGTGAGACCCTGGCCCAGGCTGCCCAGATGGTTCCCATCCATGGAACCATTCCAGGTGAGGTTGGCCAGGGCTCTAAGCAACCTGCTCTAGGTGCAGATGTCCCTGCTTAATGCAGGGGAGCTGGACTAGATGACCTTTGAAGGTCCTTTCCAACCCAAACCATTCTATGATTCTCTGATATCCAAACCTGCATTATATCACAAGCACAACTTTAGTCTTGAGAAGTAACTACGTAAAATTCCAGTTATACTTACATCACCTCCCTGCACATATTCAAGTCACAGGGTTGTGTTAAAAAAAAAAATTGTCTTCTGCTCCTGGGGTACAGGGTAAGGACAGGATGTGGCAGCAGAGCTGAGCATCCTCCCCCAGCCAGCAGAACTATCTCCTCTTCACCTACAGCCAAGTACGGGTTTAGAGCTGGCCTGGCTCACAGTCAGCATGGTCTCTGTACATCTATTATGATAGTACACAAAAAGGAGCTGAACTGGACTTTGAGCTGGGTCATGTCTGCAAGGCTGTTTAGAAGGGAGCAATCTTTCATTTGTAAACTGAAAAATGCTGGAATCTCTGAAAGACGACACATTGAAGCCCACGAGCCACTTTTGCAGGTCAGTTTTCAAAGTAAGGCCACACTGCAAAATACCAGCTGTGATTCCTAAATTGTATGGCTGGTATTGAAAAAGACAGTAAATTGAATTTTAATAAGGTCTGACTGAACATAAGAGGTGAAGAACTTTGTTAAACAAAACTGCACAGAACACAGATGATACACGAGGTTGCTTCTCCAATATCCTACTACTGATGCTTTCTCCATTGTATTTATCTGGGGGCAGAAGGGAGTGGGAAGGGAAGACAGCTAGGCCTTAGGTATTAAGAATGATGAGAGAACAGCTTTACAGCTTTAGTACAATAAATGCAAAGCATGACATCTTCCCTACTTCATGCTGCAGAATGAACTATTCAAAAGATAATGATGAACTCTGCATCATCGAGAGGACTCAATTGTACTCTGCTGCCTGCTTCCCTAATCCCATCCATCTAAAACACTCCCGAATCCAGAAGGATGAGTGAAACCAGCAACAAAAATACACCTGAGAAATCAGAAATCACTGGCTCATTCAGTTGGTGAAATGCATTTTAGATTCAAAAACAAAGGATGGAAAAAAATAAAATCAACCCACCAAGGACTGAGATTAAAGTCAGAAGAAAAATGTAGGATGTATTTAGACAAGTTCATTGATTGTGAGGGGGGGGAAAAAAAAAATTTAAACTCCACACACAATTCTTACTAGGAAGAAGTTCCCTATTCTTTCATTCACCTTCCACTTGGCCTCTCCTCAACTTGCCCTCCCCTAAGGAATACCAGGAGGCAGCCCCTGAATTCTAATTGCAGGCTATTCTACTAAATCCCATAGATTTAAATGGGCAAAATTAGCAGGACTTGCCTATCGGGCATTCTCCACAACACTGGATGAGAAGTCACCTGAAACTCTAGATGAGCTTTCTTTTGTTTATGGCCTTTAAATAATTCAGAGAGGAGTTGTCAAGCTGAATCTGCAAAGCTCCCTTGACTTTGGACTTATGCTATTAGGCTGCCTGCCTGTTGTTTATAAAGACAAAAAGGAAAACGTTCTGAGATCATATGTCTGCACGGGAGGGGAGTCAAGGACTAGATGAACAAGGGCTGTCAGGACAAAAGTCATAAAAAAAACAGACGGGAAAGCAAGAGTAGGCAATAGGTGAAATACAGATGTACCAGCAAAGCAGAGAGAGCAAACTGCCAGTTTGGTCGTGCTATAAATAAACAATGCTAGCGGTTTCTTCGGGAATATGATGGCATTCTTTAAAAAGGAACCCCCCAAATGCAAATGGTAACTTTCATTAGCAATTAAAAGCACAACTTTCCAACTACACGGCTGCAGCCACCTCTCCCAGACGCGTCTCACTTCAGCAAACTAGTGACAGTCGTCAGGCAGTGGGCCAGCACTTAATATTATCATCCCAAACCTCAGAGAGATCAATTTCATCCTTCCTTCCTTTCATCCCTTTTTTTTTCTGGGCTCTTTGGGCACACAAACATTTAATAGGTCTTGCCTGGGGACACCAGCAAACCACAGGAGATGACCCCTGGCATCCCAGGGAGCTCCCACACTCCAAGGTGCCTTTTAGATTTATTTTTATTATTTTTTTTTTTAAATGACTCTAGGGCACACATGGCTTTGATGGGGTTTTGCATAGTCATTTTCAATCACAGCTGCAAACCTGGCTTTACAGCAAATGACTGTTTCTTGAAGCAGCAAGGAGAATCGAGAAGGAGATGTGCAGCTCTGCTCCACCCATGTACATCTCCCCAACCAGAACATAATCACCTCCGCCGCCAGAATGCACATGTAAAGAAAATAAAAGGGCATTTCAATACAAAAACCAATGACCGTGATTACAGTCTTGCTTTAAACTACCAAGCTGGATTAACTCTTGGCAATTATACTTAGTTCTGGATGCTGCAGACAAAATACAGCCCAAGGGCTGTCTCCGTGTGGTGGGACATCGCAGTTGGGCAGCAGAGTCACTGCTGAGGATGCTGCAGGAGCCGTCTCAGCACATTACAGGATGATAGATGTGTATGGAGGGGAACGATCTGGTTTAGTTGGCTCTCCTAAAGCAGACAGAGACCTCCACTTTACTCTAGGAAGACTGCCACAGTGGACAAAACATATGTCTTTTGCCCACGACTTGTCCCAACTGTTCCCAGCAGCTTCCAGTCCTACAAAATTTCATGACTAAACCAGCCTTTTATTACCAGGCTCTTGACGGTAGCAAATCCTAAATGAAACATGATGTAATACATGCAAATAAGCTGAAGATGATTTCAACAATAGGAAAATATAATTAAGTGGGAAAGTTTAATTCAAAAAGTCAAAATCATTCTAGCCAGAAAAAAGAAGCTGCATGGGGCACGCATGGCTGCCCAACTGCCTGAAACACGGCACTGACAGCTCCTTTCTGCCTTGCTCCCTGACCACCAGCTAACAGCAGGGCCTGGAGTTCCAGTGCCATTAATAAGTCCTTCAATCTGCTGGCCTTGAATATGCTTCTCAAGTCCAGGCAACAGCTTGCCAATGGTGGGCTGTGTGCCAGCACCCCTACAGCAAGGCCATTAAACAGCAAGCTGCTTTTCGTTCCTTTTTAATTTTTTTTTAAATTAAAAAAATGGGCATCTGAAATATGTAGGGTATGGGCATCTGAAATAAGTTGCCAGCTCCCAAACGTTACTGATCACAGCCTCATCTCAGGTAGGAATCCTAAAAATGAAGTGAGAGGCTATCAAGCTCACACATCACAGCCTAGAAACCCTTGCATTAGAAGCTTCCCTTACATGCTCTTTCTGAAAGGGCAAAAACCAGATGACATCCTTATTCTGTTCTAGGCTGGAAGTGGAGATTTAGGACAACCTGATGGCTCTACACATTTCCCACTGGAAAAGGCAGATGAAAAAGATGACATTAATTCTTAAAAGCACAGGTTTGCTGTTAGCATCGCTGCACTGGCAGCATGCAGTTGGAGCTGGTGGCAGCAAGGGGAGCGGTGGATGGACACGCTGCCCAAGGGGCATAGGTAGCTGGAGCCTCAGCTGGTCCTTCTCTAGGTTCCCAAAGAGGAAACAAAGCAGCATTAAGGTACTTAAATTTTCCATCCTGGCCACTCCACAAGCCCAGCAGCTGCTCAGTTACTGGCAGACCTTTAAGCCATCAGAGGCTTTTGCAGGAGGAGTGAGTCCTCCTTACTGAATGCCAAAAAATAATTTCTAGCTAATATACTACATGGATTTAACCCACTCTAACAATTTTATTCCAAAAAAAACTAGAAAGCATTTTACTTTAAGGAGCCAGCAAATGCAGAATCACCATCATTCTTCATACGATGTACTCACAAGCATCTCTCACACTCATGGATTCTCACTGAAAAAGGTCTTCAATAAAGTGAGATCTGGGTAATGTTCTACATCACTGTTTAAGGACAATTCAATCATCTTTGTTCTGGATTAAAGTCTTGCTCCCGATTAATCTTAACAGAGCAATGAATAGGAAATCCACATCATAGGAAGTAGGAAAGATTTTATCTTTAAAAACCCAATTCACAAGTAAAATCATCTCTCTTACAACAGATAATTCTGCTACTGTTCCAAGTTATTTTCACACAGTGGGTATAAAAAAAATTATCTCTAGATATCTCAAATTGAAATGACTGTTTTTAACGGTCCCTGTCATTTTTGAATGCATGCAAAGACTAACAATACTGCATCAAAAAAAGGAGCTCAACAATCAAGGAATCCATTAAGCTACCAACGGCACTAATAGCAAAAGAAGAAGTTTAAAAAGACTCAAGTACATAGAAAAAATAAATTCATGTAATTTTCCTACTGGGATTATAGGAGTGAACAAAACCCCTTGTGTTGTGACACAGTACCTCTGATTTTATAATAACCTTCGGCTACAGAAATACTAGAATACAAACTGAGTTCTGCTGACAAAGGGTAATGGAAGACAAACAAACACTTCTGTCACTTTTTTTTGTGTGTGTGTCTTTGCTAATCTGTTTCATCCTCCCTCAATTTTAGATATTCTTTCTGTAGAATTCTCCATTGACTTGCTCCTCAACAGACACCTTGGAGCTGAAGCCGGAGCATGTGGCAGGCACCCCTCGATTTTTCTCTTGTCTTGACAATGCCTCAAATGTTTCAGAGCAGAGATGGTGAGAAACACAGAACAAGATACAGTGGATAAAAGAAAATTAAAATAACGGTCCTCTGTAAGGAAACCAGATGACTAATTTCTTGTCACAGCAAACTCACGTGCACTACTACAATCAGTAGGAAAGCTCCCGTGACGAGTTTATGATCATCTACTGCCCTAGCTATAGCTTCCAAGGAAGAAAGAAAAGAAATGATAGTATAAAGAAATAGTCTCAGAAAAGCCACATGCACAGCACATACACAGTATGCATTCGTCTGGTTAAGAGAGACAGAGAGGCTGGGGCTTGGTGTTTGTCACATTCATTACTTCATTAACTCTGATTTGTAGCAAGCTGGGCTCAAATTCCACATTCATATGTTATCTGAAACGAATACAGAAGCCCCATCTTGGCTGAGCATACACTTGTCTGCATCATAAACCCACTGCAAACCCATTCACTAAGAAAAACAACAGAAACTTCAAAAAACTGTAAAAGAGTTTCATAGCTCCCCTCCCCACTCCAGAATGGGTAATTCCCAGGTTCACAATGAACTACAAGAGCCAGAGGTTTAGTGACTGTGGTGGGCTTAGGAGGAGGAGACTTTCCTTGACCCCACTTCCATGCTCAGACAGCTCTGCCCTCAGGGGAAAACGAAGAAACTGTGTGACAGAAGAGTGATGGCTGCAGGGGTGGACCAGGATATCTGGAGAGAGCCTGAGCTTGTGTTCAAGGATATGCTAGGAAAGCAGCGTCCGAATTAGATCACTTCACCCTGAACTGTACATCTAGCCAAACATTTATCCAAAGGAAATATCCAAAGCAGTATTTTTCTTATACAAAGATCTGAGCATTGGCAGAGTGATTCTTCACAGTGTGGATCTTTGATTGCTTTTGGCTAGGTAAATATACATATATATACACCTTAAGTTTTGAAACAAAAACTCCCAAGCTCCCAGTGCAGACTGCTGCCTGCTATAACACTAGAAGTAAAGTTTCACAAGCTGCTAACTCCTGTTCTGCTTCATTTTTTCACACATTTCCCAACAATTTGAATTTCTTTTTTTGCATTGTCAAGCCAAGCGTGAACCTAACAAAAACAGAAAGCCAACAATAAGATGAATCCTTCTGTACTAAATAAGGACATTTGTATTTTGCTTTCAACTCATTTTCCTCTCTCTTTTTTTTTTATTTCTGCTGATCCAAATTTATCTTTTCAAATGCTGGAGCTAACATACAAGTTGTGAATCAAGGCACACACAGAAGCACTATTAACCTATTTTAATCAAGGATATTTCAATCTAAATGAATCAAGACATCCCCCAAGCACATACTCCCCAGACTAGACCAGCCTGCTGTTATTTGGTTAACAGAAGACACTTGGCCAGAGCAGTCTGCTTTGTAGGTCTGTCTTAAAAGAAGAAAGCAACGAGGTCTCAACTGATCAACCTGGAAACTAGGAAGAAAAAAAAAAAAAACAAACCACAAACCAACCCCCAAACAAACAAACAAAATCACATATGCCTGATTTACACCAGGATGTTTGGCTAGCGATGCTGAGCCTCTGCCAGTTGATTCATTTGCTATCTACAGATTACAGGTAAAAGGAGCTTTTTTTATTATTATTTATTTAATGGGTCTGAACCAATCTTTCCTCCCAGTATATGTCATGTTGCTTATCTCCCCTCCAGTATTTCTTATTATTACAAATAAATGGGAAACAACTCACAGGCTCACTGCCAGCTCCTCAGGCTGCTCCAGATATACCGCTCTGCTTTACTTAGTGCTCACTTGAGACAGAGTAAAACTAGAAAATCCAGTACTGCACCAAACAGCTCACTCCTCTCCAGCTTTATCAGCTAGATAAGACTTTCGGAAGTGATTATTATATACAATAACATATAAGAGGTATAATTGTTTGAAGCAACACTTCCCTCGCAGAATTCAGAGCGCCTTGTGCAATTTAATAGTATCTTTCTGTCAAAAAAGATACTCAGTAAATGACTAAACATGATTTTTCTGTCATACTGGCTTTCTCTTCCTTAGGAGGAGATGTTTATTACAATTTAGTATGTATCCTATATAAAATAATTACATATCCAGGTAGTTTCAATTCAGACACGTGTTTGCTTTCAAAGGAGCGACCGTTTTCATTCTGTGCACACTGCCAGCTCATCCAGCATGAGCTAGAATTAGATCAGAACACCACCAAAAGAAAGTGAAGTCTTATTTAAATAGGTTAAAAGGATGAAAATCTGTGTTGCTGCTGGAAAACTGGTCTGAGCAGTCACTTTTACAAGGAGTGTCATAAAAGCCTTAATTCTTGCTTTACTAACGTGCAGTGCAATTGGCATTAAGCTGGTCACAAGTTGCTGGGCTTCAAAATGCATTGGGGTTTTGTTGTTGATAACAGAAAGGCAGGAAGCATATGAAAAGCTTCAGAACAGTTGCTCGAAGACAAACAATAACTGTATTAATGCAGAGACCTACACGAAGTAAAGCCTTAGCAGAGAAAACCACCTGTGCATAAATGCTTCTACTTCCATTTCACCCAGAGGTTAAATTATCTGATCAAAATCTTGCGCTGGAAAGAAAAAAATCAGTTCATATTTTTTCCACCTCATTTAGACTCTGTAAAACATTAATTCCTGCCATTAAAAGTGCTTAATTAGGAGCACTAGAGCAGGAGGTTGATGCAGCTCATGAACTGCGACTACTGAATACTGGTGGCCCGGCAGGACTTGCCATCCATAGATGCACTGAAGAATGGAAGAAAAAATAAAAGACACAACATTTTGAGGTTGCTTTGACTGTAATGGAAGCGAGGTTATAAACCCACCTTCAAACAGTAGCGGCAGCAGACCACGAGCAGCGAGGGTTTCTAACACCCTCGGCATGGGAATTCTGCTGCCGCATTGAAGCCGACTTCAAAGGAGATGGTTAGCCCAATGCCAATGGCTTTTCACAGTCTACTTCACACTCTCACTTTGCTCTTGCTGGTCTGAAACTAGAGTCCTCCTTTAGCACTAAGTATTGAGAACCGCAGCTTTACCCCCGCAGCTCCAGTCTTAAATGACTCCCTTCATCTGCTTCATAAAACACTGAATACTGCCCAACTTAGGGAGTTGAGCTCAGAGCATTCAGACTGCACCTCATGCACACTTGGTGCCAACCAGTGACTTCAGCAGATAGATGGCACTTCAAAGGAAAAAAAAAAAAAAGACAAAAAGAGAAAAAAACACCAACCAGCATGAACCTAGCAGCAGAAAGGGTAGCAAAGGCTGCTCACACAGGATATGCTGTGACTCAGAGGAGACCAGCTTTGGCTGGAGCTTGAGATCAGACAAGAGATGCTGTCTCTGTACTTGCTAAAATTTGTCTGCTACTACATGACTTGCTGCTTTCAGGGGCCTGTGCTTCAGGATGCTAAAAATACACTCTAAAACCTCCAGAAAAATACTAGGGATGATACTTCCTGCCCAAAGGCTAGGGGTTGTGGGGGAAGAGGGTGAGCACACCTGCCACCTTTAATCCCCAGGGCAACAGAGGGAAAAATAGGAGAAGTATGGTGTCCAGTTCTAAGCTCCCCTGTTCAAGAGAGACTACTGGAGAGAGTCCAGCAGAGGCTACAAAGGCTACAAAGATCCTGGAGCATCTCTGTGCTGAGGAAAGGCCATGGGACCTGAGGCTGTTTAGCCTGGAGAACACAGAGAAGGGATCTTCCCAAGGGGCACTAGACACAAACAAGAAATTCCACCTAAACATGAGGAAAAAAACATCTCTCCTGTCAGGGTGCCAGAGACTGGCCCAGGCTGCCCAGAGAGGTTGCAGAATCTCCTCCTCTGGAAAGATTCCAAACCCGCCTGGATAATGCAATCCTGGACACCGTTCTCTGGGTGATCCTGCTAGAGCAGGGGGGGTTGACAAGATGATCTCCAGCCCCCACCATGCTGGGATTCTGTGAAGTGCCCAGAAGACCAAGGCACAACACACTATGAACAAGCATGGCAAGAGAAGAGCTCACAACACATTATAAGCAGGTTTCCAGACATCATTTGAAAAAAACCAAACCCAACAAAACCAACCCCCAAACCTTACAGCAGGCCAATCAATCATTTAATCAGCATCTCTAGAACTCAGCAGGGTATGTATCAGGACTCAGAGCAAGGGGCCCAACAACGGCACTGAAGAGGTCAGGCAAGGAGGTTGTCCAATTATTTAATAATTGTTGTCCAATTATTTAATTCTAACAGCAAATGCTCTCTATATATGAATCTGATCTTTTTCTCTCTCCATCTCAATATATAATACAAGGGTGATCCTGAGTATCACCCCAATACAAATACTGTTCTATTACATTGTGCTATTTGGGATTTAGCTTAGACAAAGGGCTTCACAATGCCTACTGCTGCACTTCAGCTTGAACCTTGTAGCATTATCAATCAGGAGGGAGTTGGGGATGGAGTCAAGAGTGAAGTCCAGGTTTCAGGTGAATTCCTGACTTGGATTCATCTGTTATAAAACTCATACTTGCATAAAGAATTGATGGTTACTAAAGCAGCAGAGTCCCAACAGGAGAAAAACATCCACTTACAAGCTTAATGACAGCTGCAGAGAGACTTCTTGGCATCCCCAGTTCAGAGTGTATCATAGCAATATGATTTGTGATTGCATCAGGATGCTCTTATTTTTTAAAGCCTAGGAAACAACAAGACCCTTTCTCGGACCTCTGCTCACACTGGCAATGAATTGCAATCCATTATCTCTACAGCTGCACCATTGGGATCAGCTACTGGAACTGTAATGTCAACGGCACTCAGAATGATGTTGACCACTATGTCATTCACTTGCTGTGGGAAAGAGATGACTCTAATAAGGAGGATCTCAGTCCCATCTACAGCATGCTGCCTACTTCTCTTGGCACTGGGAGAGACAGACTGGTAAGCAAATATCAGCTGTGAAAGACTAAAAGAGTAAATGCTGTCTTCATTCAAGAAATGTATGACTTTGATCTGCCTTCACTTCAGAAAAACCACATCAACCCCTTGGCAATTTTCTGCGATTATGCAAGGGGGAAAAAAAAAAGTATGCCTCACCTTGCAGAAGGAGAGAGAAATTGAGTTTGCAAATGTAAACTAAAAACCAAAAAAGAAGAAAAAGCTGAGCTGCCTACATTTCTTGGAGAAGCTATTCTTAAAATAGAAGCTGGAATGATAACAGAGTGCTGCAGTACCACAGGGGACCTGAACTTCCAGAGCAGAACAAAAGCGACAGACTCACCCCCTCTGTTCGCAGTGGCGGCAGGACCAGCTGCTCTGGTTCTAGAAAAAGAAGAGTTAACATAGGAGCTAAGCTACCAGCTACCCGCTGGCGTGCCACCTTGAGCCCTCAAACAGCAAAATAAATGGTGCAACACACTGTCGTCCCCCTCTCCCCCCAACCCCCAAAGGGAGAGGTCAGGGTTACCAGGCTATCACCTGGTTCCCTTCACCCCCAACTGCAACAAGAAACTGAGCTCCCTCCCAGTGAGGGCAGAGGTTGTCCTGCAACAGGGGAGAAGGCAATAAAGAAAAAACATTTACCAGTGTTTTTCTTCTTCTACAGAAGACTCAAAATTAAACACTTTCTCCCAAAGCCTGTCATTTGCATAATCACATTATCAAGATGGTCTTTCACATGGACCGAGCTGTCAACACACTGAGATTTCAATATAATGCATAAACTGTTAATAATGAAGTATGGTGGTTTATTTCCCCACCAAGTTCTCTGCAGTTGAACTCCAAGGATTGTGATGAGGAATAAAATCCTGTTAGTCACCTGAGGATTTTTTAATTAATTCTCCTTAGCCACAGGAAAAACAAAACAAAACAAAAACAAAAACAGAGTTCAAAATAAGCATGTGAAGAGATACGGGTATGAAAGTCTATGAGTATGTTCAGCACAAAGATGCATATGCACTGAACTAGTGACACCTTTTTTTTCTGCAAGGTAGAAATTATTCTGCTTATGAAGCTAGTTTTCAAGCAGCATATAAAACAATATATATAGTTTGTGTTGGTATACATAAGCAATATGCTAAAATCTGAGGAAAAACCCCAAGCATGTGTGATACATGCCTCTTGGTATTCTGGGTTCCACTTGTTTTTAAGAAGGATTTGAGATTTTCAAATGAGTAAGGTAGCAAGAGGCATGGAAAATGTAGGATGGAAGATAAATTAAATACATTTACTACTTAAGGTGAGTGCAAACCAGCAAAGAGAGTCATAGAAAACTTGTTTAAGGCACTGCTAGAGAGCAGAGGGTGTGTCAAGAGGAGTGGGAAGCTGCCATACAGAGAGCTGCAGCCTCCACGGCTATGGGGCTCATCCAGATTCCACAGGCGGGAGGAAAATCTTGGCAGATTTTCAGGAGGGGGAGAAACGTCAGGAGAATAAACAAATAAACCCGATTTAAGTTATATCTTGTCTCTCCCCCCCCCCCCTTTTTTTTTTTTTCCCAAAAAGATTATCAATCTCAGTGTCCCATAAAATGCTGGTTTAAATACAAGAGAGAAGAATAAATCCCTCTTGTTTTCACGATGAA